>VDFB02266196.1:52591-236371 GCA_007258455.2 Sequoia sempervirens
CTAAATTTAGGTGAAGTTTTATATCATTTTTAAAAGTACATGCATTGTAAGATCATTGTTGAAATAAGTAATATTATTTGGAGTAAAATGTCATGAAATGATTAATTTGAGTAATTGATGGTATGTACATGCAGGTGGGAACCAATTGAAGATGATCGAATTTGTTACTTTCCAAACCCCACCCTAGTAAAGGGTCTTCCAATTCACTTATATGCTCGTACATGATATGTAAACCAGTGGATAGCTTTATGACAGAAGAGACTTTGATTTCATCTACATACTTAAACATATAGAATAATATGGCATAATCCCTATATGAACACCAAATAAAAAATTTGTAGTCATATATAAATATCATGCTAGTCAAAATTATGACATGAACTAGATATATAGATTAATTTTACTTTATAATTACTAACAAATGCTTATATGTGTATGTTTATTTACTACACAAGAAATTATACAATCAATAAAAATTTATTTAGATATGATGTTTTGTTCTAAATTCTTATGTAAATCAAAGTATATACTAATATGTGAAACTAACCATAAATTAGTTTAATAAGATTGAAAATGTTGTGAAATTCTAGCTAAATTTAGAGTCTAGAATATATTGTAAAAAAGTAAAAAGGATGGTAAGAATGTATAAATCACTTAAGAAGAAAAATCTAGATGGACCCACATTCTCATAAGTAAGAAAAAAAACACTAGTTTCCTCCCATCATATTCAAGATTCAGTATTATATTCTAGATGAATGGTCTAGAAGTGGAAAATGGTGTTTTTTTTGAGTTTATGTCACATATCTTTCATATATATTGGTGTGTTTTTGACAATATGATGGTTAAATTTCATATGAAGATAATAAGATATGTATGAAATTGGATTTACAAAATCTCCTATCTATGAAAGTACTATATATATTAGAGTAATGATGTGACCATTCTAACTTAGTTCTAAAGTAATAATGATGTATTTTTATAAGTACTCACTTAACAATTAAGGCTAAGTAATGAATTTATTTTTGGTAACTCCTTATTTAATTTGGAATCCCTTCAAAAATTCCTCTATTTGGTATTCTTGAAATTAATTAATAAGATAGCATGACTTCAATATGGTTAATGTGTAGGAATACACTTATAGTAGATATGTAATTTTTCTATTGTTCCTTTCTTCAGTAGACATAAATATCATATTTTCAATTGTTAAAAAGTGCATGTAATAAAGTCTAATACAAGATAATTAATATTTTTGAGGCTTTCTATATAGAATATATGGATTTCTATCCTACTAGTTATTTTGTCCAAATGTCATATTTTTGATAGCTTTTAGTATATGAAATATTGTTAAAAAGTGCATGTGATAAAGTCTAATACAAGATAAATAATATTTTTGAGGATTTCTATATAGCATATATGTTTTTTCTATCATTTCCCTATTTCTTAGAACTACGACAAATAATTGTATTAATGGAAAAACACTCTTTCATTAGTTTAATTTAATAAGGTGGTAATTATTGGAAACAATTTATTTTAAATTCTTACATGGATAGTTAAATTTTGGAAAGATAAGTTATAATTAATTTTCAAATTAAAATTATATGTTAAGAAAGAAATAAAAAATTAAATATGATTAAATAAGAATATTAATAGATGAATATGTTTTTAGATTAATATTAATTTATCATAGAAATTGTAAGAGAGAAGAAAATAGATAAAATTGAGTAATTATATTTCATGATTCATAATGGTGCATTATATTTATATTGATTAGTTTTAGATTTATTTTTTAAATATTCTAATATTTCTTGGTCATGCACTTGACATACTATTCTATATCATAGCATTCTTTCATGACGAGTAATTAGAAAGAGTTAGAAAATAGATTTATGACAATGTTTTCATAAAATATATTTGAGGACAAGTGTAGCCATTTTAGAGATAATTTCATTATAATTATTTATTTTATTTAAAAAGGGGAATGAGAATTTATAGCCAAGGTATCCTCTTACTTTTATAAATTGAGGTACTTGTATGAATTCAAGGGGTTGTTGCTTGTAGCCTTTTGGAGTTTCTAGATAAGATTCTTGTAGGTTGTGACAAGGAAGGACTCATCAGAATTCTTAAAAGTGGCTTCACACAAAGGATTTTACTAGCACTTCAGTTTGAAGGATTCAACACTCATATTAACTGTTATGATATTTGAAATTTGAAGTTATTATTATGTAAAATTATTTATTTTTGGCATATTTATTCTATTTTTGTAAATTATAGTTAGCTTTACTTTTGAGTATTAATTTAGGAACATAACACTCAATTAATCTATCATATGCTCTCACTTTTCCCTCATAAAATCTAGTTAATCATAAATTTATGAAAAATGAAAATGTTTACTCATCATATGCTCTCGCCTTGCCTTGGTGATTAGAAAGTGATAAGTATTTTAAAGAAAATCTTACTATTATTAGTGTTGCATGATCTTGAAAATAAAATAAATTATTTGTTTATTATAAATGTTGAATTGTTTCACTACTATTCATTTCATGTTGATAAAATATAAATATTGGTTTTTACATATGAATATTGTATGTACACAAATTTAAAGAGATCTTAAAAAAAAAAAAAAATTATTATAGAAATTAATTTTAAATAAAAAATAATAATTTTAAGAGACAATATAATAAATACATATATTATATGCAATGCCAAAATCTCTAGGAAGAAATGGCAAAACAAAATATAAGTGAGAGAGAGGAGAGAGAAGAGTATATATATATATATATATATATGAAGTATATATTTTTTTATATATATATATATATATATATATATATATATATATATATATATTTGTAAATATATGTCTATGCCCCCAAGTATATGTTAGGGCCTAAGCTTAGGTGTTCTATATGATAGTATATGGTTAAGTATACTATTATAACTAATCTTTTAATTGGTTATTACTGGCCAATTATATCAAGTGAAGCCATTTTAAATAAAATAAATATTTATATCTTGTGGAAAGTATATATGTATCTTTTAACGGAATGTATTACCGCTCTTTCTTGCTCCAGAACTCTTTCTTTGAAGGCATTGAGAAGATGTGGTGGGGTTTTGTTGTGGGAGGGGCTCACACAACTCCTGCAGAGCTACACGGTGCTAGGGGGACTTACCTTCTCTTCCTTCTTATGCTGTGTATGCATGTCCTCGCTGATCCTCGCATGGGAGGTTTGTGTGGTGCGGGCCTATTTGGGGGTGGCCTCATGTGGTTGGATGGGGATTCGCGGTTGCTTTGCTGCAAGATATTTTATTTTTGTTGTTTATTGTTCCCTCCTTCGTGGCTATGTGGGGGGTGTTGGGTCTATTTTGGCATGGTTTGTCCTCTATGTTCCTTGTGTTTTGGTGGGGTTTGTCACTAGAGTTTGGTGGAGGTTGGCCTCTTGATTTGTATTTGGCTTCTTAGACCTTTTGGTCTTGTGTTTTCTTAGAGGTGTGGGGTTTTCCCATGGGTGGTAGTTTTCAAAGGCATGGACTCAATTGTTCATTATCCATTTTGCATATAAAGGACATGGAGCATTTAAAAAAAAATCATCTGGGAAGGTACTTCATCTTTGAAAGACCTACTCAGAATCAAGAAAGTGAAGCCAAGATCGTCATGTGTTGTTTATTCAACCAAGTTAGTTTTTGGTGATGATAATTACTTGAGCAATCATGCTCTAATTTTTCAATTTATGGAGCTTCGTCTTTCTCTTCTAGTTCTTGAATACTGGCCCCAGTGGATATGGAATCCCGAAGGCAATATGGAGATAATGATGGAGCTACTAACAATTACTTTCTAGTTGTGTTCTTGTACATGGATGATCGAAATAAGGATTTTGAAGGAGGTCCTTATTTTTATAATCAGGTTGGTCTCTTCATCAAACCCTGGCATGTGGGATTTAATTCTTTGGAGGATCTTTCATCGAGGGTCCCTATCAAGGTTCATCTTCCTCAACTTCTGCTTGAGTTTTTGGGGACTAACATTTTGCATATGATTGTGCTTTTTCTAGGAAAACTAATTGGCTCGACTCAACAAACTCTTGATGAAAAGGAAATCTTATATGCCAAAATCTATATTGAAATTGATTTAAATAACCCCTTACCAAATTTTGTGGAAATTTTCCCAAGATCCTCTTCTTGGATTCAAAGGCTTGACTATGAGGCCCTTCCATTTGATGTTGAATTTTTCATGAGTATGGGCATCTACAAAGGAAATTCCCCTAGTTCAATCAAGAAAATGTTGCTACTAATGCTCTCTCCAACTCAACACCTAGGAACAATAAATGGAAGGCCCCTATGGTTGATGGGGTTGTTGATAAGGAGGGATTTCTTCCTATTAAGTCTCACAATAAGGGAAGAGGATTGAAGAGAACCTCGAGGATAGACAGAATGATGATGCTATTAATCATTTTGATACTTTGGAGGATTTAGCTCAGGAAGAGGGAATTCCAATTGAGTTTCAATCTAGTATGGGAGTCTTGGGTGTGGCTCTGACAGAAATGGGTGATAATGGTAACCATAATTTTCCTTTGGTGAAATTATAGGATGGCTAGATGGAAATAAA
Source organism: Sequoia sempervirens (assembly GCA_007258455.2). NCBI lineage: Eukaryota > Viridiplantae > Streptophyta > Pinopsida > Cupressales > Cupressaceae > Sequoia > Sequoia sempervirens. The sequence goes on from VDFB02266196.1 coordinate 57,192, forward strand.
TCTTCCTTCTCAATTCTAGGATGCTACAGATCCAAGTGAGACTTTGGCCTTGAAGGAGGTTGGTGCCTTGGCAGATCCAGTTCCTTCTCAGGTGAAAGAGTCTTCAAATTCCAAGAAAAACAATAGGGTTGTGCATGTCTTGGGTCTACAACAAAAGACCCTAAAAAATGGGTCTCTTAAGAAATCTTCTAAGGTTGGATGTAAGGACCACAAGAAGGTTAAATTAATGGGCAAGACAATGGATTTTGGGTTGGTGAATACCTTAGCCATCCACTTCTCCCAATCTCACAAATTATTGTTATTTCATGGAATGTGAGGGTATGAATAGCATCTCTAGACAAAAGGCTATTTGTGAGATGATTAGGACTCATTCTCTCAATATTGTCTTTATTCAAGAAACTAAATTAACTATTGTTGTTATGTTGGATAGAGTGCCTAGAATATAGAATCATGGATTTTGTCAGTGTGTTGGGGCCCTTGATACCTCTGTTGGGGTGGCTTGTTTAAGGGATCCAAAAAAGGTTATTCCCTAGTAGTGGATCTTGAGTCATTCCTCTATTTTTACGGTTGCTTCTTGCTTTGACTCTGGTGAAAATTTTGTTTTCACTAATGTCTATGTGCCTCTTCATTTTTTGGGAAAATTGGAGCTTTGGGCTCATGTCATAAATGTCCAGTCCCTTGCTCCTCTTCTTCCCTAGATAGTGGCAAGTTACTTCAATGCTATTTCTTATATGGAAGCAAAAAGAGGAGGCATAGCCAAGCTAGATCCTTCAGCTTCTCTCCTAAGGGACAACATTGACTATCTAAATATAATTGATATGAAACCAATTAATGGAATCTTCACTTGGAATAACAAAATAATTGGCATGGATGTTATTTCAGAGAGGTTGGATAGATTCCTTGTTTCATTTGTTTGGGTTGGTGATAGGTGGGCTTCCATCTTAGAGATCTTGGATTGGGGAGGTTTTGACCACTGGTTGATTAAACTCTTAGTTGTTTCTTTTAGAGCTTCTAGAAATCCCTCATTTAAGTTTCAACTCATGTGGTTGTGTGATCCTTCACTCTAAGATTTGATGAGTGAATGGTGGCTCAAAAGGAGGCCTACTTTTTGCAAGGCTATGTATTCCTTTACTAAAAGGTTATAGTATGTGAAGTATAGGTTTAAGAAGTGGAATAGATAGTGTTTTGGAAAATTACACTTCAAAAGAATGGCAACTCAAGCTCAATTGGATTCTATCACCCATAAAATACAAGATCATAGCCTAATTGATGTTTTAGGTCAAGAGGAGATAATATCATCTAAGGATCTAGAGGACTAGGAGTTGCGAGAGGAGATTTTTTGGAAGCAAAAGTCTCATATTGATTGGCTTCAAGAAAGGAATAGAAATACTACCTTTTTCATAACTCTATGGCTACTAGGAGGAATTGAAATCTAATTACTTCTCTGGTTTATTCAGAGGGGACTCATCTTTCTTCTTTGGGGAGATTACTAGGGAGGCTTCTCAATTCTTTGTAGCCATATTCATTGAAGATTCACCTCCTACGAGTGAGGAGGAAAACTCTATTTTGGCTTGTATTCCCTCTCTAGTTTCTAATGAGATGAATGAGGCTCTCCTTCAGCCCATTTCACTGCAAGAGTTGGAGACAATCGTGTTCCAATTAAAAAAGGAAAGCCTCAGGTCTTGATGGCTTTCCAATTGAATTTTTTTAGGAGTTTTGGGAGATTATGAAAATGGATCTCTTAGAGGTGGTTTGTGAGTCGCAATAGAATAAGCAGATGCTAAAAGCCATGAAATCCACCTTTCTAGCTTTTATTCCTAAAAGGGAGGGTGTTAATTCTTTGGACCAATTTAGACCTATTGCTCTTTGCAATGTGGTTTACAAAATTATTACCAAATTGATTATGGAAAGGCTTAAGCCTTGGTTCACTCTTTGATTTCCAAAGAGAAGGGCATATTTTTTGCTAACCGGTAGGTAAATTATGGATGGGATTGTCATTGTTGTTGAGGCCATTCATTCTATGGTGTCCTCTAAGGAAAATTCCATGTTTATCAAACTGGATATGTCAAAAGCTTATGATAGAGTCAAATGGGCCTTTTTGCAAAATGTTCTCCCAGTATTTGGATTTGACAATGAGTGGGTTAATTGGATCATGAGTTGTGTAACATCTTCTTCCTTTGCAGTTCTTATCAATGGTGAGTCGTCTAAGTTATTTGGAGCTTCTAGAGGCCTTTGCCTAGGTAACCCTCTATCTCCTTATTTTTTTATTATTATGGTTGAGGGGTTGGGAAGATTTATCAAATCTTGAGTTATACAAGGATTTATTTAGGATTGGATTTGGGGTAACAGTTTGCCTATGCACTCTCACCTATAATTTGTTGATGATATAGCCCTAATGGGAATGGAAAGAATAAATGAGGCAGTGAATTTAAGATCTTTGGACACCTACTTGGCTACCTCTAGTCAGAGGATTAATCAAGATAATTTATCATTTTTTTCTTCAATACTCCATGGCTTATTCAAAGTAGTATTGCCCAGATTCTTTGATTTCAGATTAATTATTTCTCTCTTGTGTATCTTGGGATTCTCCTTTCCATGAGTTCTCAGCTTAGACGATGTTGGCAAGAGGTACTAGATAAGTGTCGTAAGAGGGTTAGTCATTGGACTTATAGATGGATTTTGTCTACTAGGAGAGTGATCCTTTTGAAATCATTTATCCAAGCCCTTCCTCTTTCCAGGTGCTTTGTGCAAGTTTCCCCTATGATTTTTGTTAAGGAGTTTGATTCCCTTTCCTGCCCACACCTCTTGGGCAAGAAATCTTCTCTCTCTCATGGGAGCCTCAGTGTGCTGAGCACTATCTGTGCCAAAAGCAAGAGGGTGTCCCGTGCCCAAAAATCAATTAGGGGTGAATGGGTTAGGTTTTAGTCGCCGGGTTATACCAGCTTTATGAAGCAATTTCAAGCTTCCAAGATCAGTTTCATTAGAACTTTACTTATAAGTATCTTTTGGGTGAATTCTTTATTTTCCAATAGGGGTCCTCAGGCCAAAAAGAGGATTCACTCAGAGGGTTGATGGCTTCCCTCTCCTCAAGGTGCTCTGAAAGATTAATACACGGAAGGTCTCTTCTAGGGGGAATCTTAGGCATGCGGGGATTGACAATATTGGTAGAGATAGTAATGGAGATGTGGTGTTCTTCTCTATTTATAAGGGGTGGCATTCTAACAACCTTATGGAGGCTCTTGCGATTCTTCATGTTGTTGAAAGAGGTTGTTCTCTTGGATGGAGGAAGATTATTTGTAAATATGATTCACTGATCATGGTGGATATGTTGAATGAGCAGAGATTGGATAGTGCTAATTCGCACCTGGCCATAGTGGTTAAGAAGATCATGAACCTATGTTGTTATTTGGAATCTATTTCCTTTTGTCATATTCCTAGAGAGGAATAGAGTGGTAGATATTATAGAAAAGTGGACCTCTGAGCATTTAGAGAGGTGGGATGTTGGTGACTGGGGACTCTTGTCCTCAAAGTATTCTTTGGCCCTAAAAAAGTTAATCATGGAGGATAGAAATATGTAGCCAATTTCTCTGTTGGGTTCCTCTAGGGATTGCTTTTTATTGATGGGTGGTTGTCTTTTGGTGGGAATGTGGCCTTGTGCTTTGTAATATTTCTCTAGTTCCAATAAATTTTTACCCTTTTTCTTTTAAAAAAATTAACAAATAATATTCAAAAAATAAATTAATATAATAATCTAACTAGCTAATATTTTTAGCTATGATATCGAACTTCACATAAATCAAGGGGAAAAATAGTCATTGTAATATTCGTGATTTGTATTTTCAAAGAGACACAACTAATTGCTATTTTTTAGGAGGATGCTTAAATTTTAATTTTATTAGAAAAAAAATAAAATGATCTATTGACTTCAATTCTTTGTTTATTTCCATTATTATAGTATATTTACCATGATAAGTAAAATTATAACCATTCAATAGGAAAGGGATAAAATTATAGCCATGATTTGATGAAAAATATCTCATTTGATTGAACATATTTTCTTTTTTAATTTAAAAAGTATAATAAAAAATTATAATTTAATAATTGTTTAAAATGATACAAAATAAAATTGAAATGGGGCCACTTAAACCACCAACTCCTATTACTTTTTGGGTTGATGGGGTTGTATTTTTCCTTCAATTTGGTTAGATCAAATATTGTAGGAAGACTCTATAGACTTTTTCTTATTTTTTGAAGTATGTGAGCATCTCCAACATGCATCGAAGTGAATGTCTAAAAAGTTTTTTTTCTGCAAGGGTTACATGTGTGTATGTCAATATTTTGCATGAACTAAATTTTTTACATGTATATATATATATATATATATATATATATATTTGTATATACATAAATCAATGATTATATGTTTAGAAGAAAAAAATAATGGAAATCTATGTTAATTAATAAATAATAATTAAAGTAAATAAAGTGTAAATTAATGTTACAATAAATGAATATTCAAAAAAATTAAAATGATAGTATATTTAGTAGCATTGAACATTCAATTATGGTGATTATCTACTATTATGCAGGCTAGGAGAAACCCTAGCCACAATTTTTTTTTTTTTGCACTTGTTGGGAGGCTCATGGGGGCATGTTGGAGTGGTGTGTGCCAAGGGTGGGAGAAATTTAGCTTGGTGTGGTGTGGTGTTTCTGTGGGTTTTTTTTGTTATTTTTCTTTGCTTTTTTTCCTTCCTCTTGGTTGCATGGAGGGCTTTTCTTTTTTCTGCATGAAGATCCCTAGTCTTCTTTGGTTTGCAAGCTTTTGTGCTTGGGGCTTTGGGGGAGTTTCGACTCCCAAATCTTGTTTTGGCAACTCAAACCTTTTGGTTTGGTATTCACAATGGAGAGGTGTGGTGTATCCCCAAATATGGTGATCATCAAAGGCATGGATTTGGTAGATGCTTCTTCCTCTTTACATGTAAAGGCCATAGAGCACTTAAATAAATTAGTGACTGGTGTGGGTTCTTCATCTGAGAATGGCTTACCAAGAATCAAGAAAGTGAATGGTTGTTAGGAGAAATGCTAAGATAATCCTGTCTTGATGATTCAATCAGAATATATCTCAAAGGATGTTACTTACTTGAGCAATCATGCTCTAATTTGTAAGTTCATGGGGCTTCGTTTTTCTTTTCCAGCTCTAGAATCTTGGGCTCAATAGATTTGGGACCCCGAAGGTGATATGGAGTTGATGATGGCTTCCAATAGTTACTTTCTAGTGGTGTTTATGTGCATCAAATCTCTAGATTTTATGAGAAATGGTGGTAGTCTTTTATTATTACCGTTGATTCTTTTTTATTTGTGTCAAGTCTGTCTCTTGTTATAGAAGGGATTCCAAGGTTTTTTTTACTATGGAATTAATAGTAATAGTATTATGAAGAGAAATATGGGGTTCCTTGTAAAATAATTGATCAATAATCTTGTGAGGCTTTGATGAAAAATTTTGATCCCTAGGAGCTTTTTGAAAAAGGAGGATGCTCCTCTCTCTTCAAGGCTATGAGAGGGCACAATGATAAATTGACCTCTAAATTTTTCAATTCCTTGGAGCATAATTTTGTGTCTATAGGGGGTGTGTGATTCAAAGTCATAGAAATTTTAATTGCAAAAGTTATTGGTTTGAAGTGTGAAGGAGAACATATTCAGAAAAGAGAAACAACAACTATGATAAATTCATCAATACCTTCTCCGAGAAAGTGGAAAGGATGGTGAAATTTCATAATGGCTACAACAAATAAAAATACCAGCACCTTGGGGATTGGTAAGTCTTCATATAATTAAGTACTTTTCTTTGCAAGGGTGTTTTTAAACTATTGATGGTTACCATTTTCCAATTTTAAATCATATCAAGCATGGCTCTAAGATAAATCTCCCTTATTACATGATTTTCTCTCTTGAAAAATGAATTGTGGATGGGTCCTATCCTATCCCGCATCAAGGCTTAATTATGGCCCTCCATAAATATAGCCTCTTTATGATTCCAAAGAAAGACCCTACTCTTAGGAAAACTAGTGTTAAGCTTCAATAGATTGAACCACCTCCTCCTTCTACTAATATTGTTAAAGGGAGCACTAGCTCAGGCACAAAGTATAGTGGGGAAAGGCTATTAAAATAATGGAGGAGTCCTCTAGTCCCTCTGATAAATATTGTCTTTCCATGATGAAGTACCTTATTATCTCCGTAAAAAATAGAAAAGGGTCTATCAAAATGGGTAACAAATATTCCTTGTTGGCCCTTGCAAAAAAATTGTATTGAAAGTGAGTGCTTGAAAACCCTGGATGCCACCCCCATTAAAAGTAAAGCCCCTCCCCTAGTTAAGTCTAGAAAAGACAAAAAGAAAAAAGTAATCTCTACTAAGGATGATGGGGTTCCCATCAACATTTCTAATATCAAAGGTGAGCAACATGCTAATCTGTACCCAAAGAAGAATAACTTGTTGTCTTTTGGGGGTCGTAGATCTACCAAGTTAGCCAAAGTGCTTGTTGTGGGTACTTATTCAACAACTAAAGGCTTACAGATTGCTTCTTCCTTGAATAAGGATGAGGATGACTTTGAGGATGAGGAGTTCCTTACTCATTATGAGGATATCTATAAGGATGACATCCATAGTGTGGACTAGGAGGTATGCCTACAAATTGAGGCTGAGGAAGAGCAATCTGAGGACACTAAGGTGGAGCCAGGTGATGATGTTGAGAAGGAGTTGTATGATGAAGATAAGGAAGAAGATGATAAGAAGGAAGAAGAAAATGAGGACACTATATATGAAGATGAAGAAGTTAATATTGAAGAAGGAAATGAAGATGATGAAGATGGAAACCTAAAAGAGGAAGAAGAGTTAATTTGCGTTCCTCTAGAAAAACATTATAAAGATTGTGGTTGACAAGGGTGATATAGTTTACAAAACTAAAAGTGAGAATAAATTTCCTGCTTATGTTAGATATCAACTGGAGACTTTACAAAAGAATGTTAAGGATATGAAAAGTAAGATGAATGCCAACAATGACAAAATCAAAAGAATGGAATTGGCTATCTACAATCTTAATTTTATCACTCAAGGAATAATTTTGAAAGTTGTTATGGGAGTTGTCTTAGGAAATTCTAAAATCAACAAGCAAAGAAAGAAACAAGGAAAAGACATTGACCCTCAATTCGCTAAAGACAATGATAAAAAAGAGAAGAAGGTCCAGATCAAAGAAGATTGGGAGGTGTCACTTGATGCTCTGTTGCAGAACTATGACCTGATCAATTATCTTTGCTTGGATCTTAGGTACTATTTCCTCTAGTTGTTGGTGGTGTTGTTTCTTTTCTTTAGTTTTTTAGATTTTTTTGTTCTATTTTTGGCAGGCCTACCTGCCTTTACTATGGGTTATCTTTAAGTTGTTGTTTTGAAATCTGGGTCAAGGCCCCTTTTCCTTGCTAATCTAATAAAAATAATATAAACTATAAAAATATTATATGGTACTTGATCCCCTATTCAGAAAAATGAATCTTCACACATCACATTTATTTGCTTGATACAACTCTCATGAATCATTTTTTAATAAAATGAACAAGACCCACTACAATAAGTCAAAACCAACATATATCAACATTAAATTTAATTTATATTTGTACATAAACATCAAGGCCAAAAGTAGACTCACAAAAATATATCTCCAAATACAAAAACCACCAAAATTATAGATGTAAAATAATAGCTAAGAAAAAATAATAAAAAAATGCCATGACCTACACAAAATCCATCACTTGGAAAAAAGAATAACACAAAAAAAACTTAAAGCATAGTATATTATAACTCTAAAATGAAAGGATTGGATAAACCACTAAAATATAGAGACAAAGTCCTAAAAACACAATCCAAATGCTCCCCCTTTTTCTATCTATCTTCCCTCTTGAAAATCAAAAAATTGGTGTCATATTTAGTGCAACCACTTTGGATATCCTTCATAACCCTTGTTTTATTAATTTTCATGGTTCTACCATGACTACTACTCATCTAATAATAAATCAAACCCAATACATATCCCTTTCAACATTGTTATTTCCTTGGACCCCACAACTGCCTTAGTAGGGATTTATACAAAATATGGAACCATAAACAAAGCATGTGAAGTGTTTGAATGAATTCCTCTAATACATGTGGTCTAATGGACAAAATGGATTTGTTGAAAAGTATTTGGCAAGTGCAAAGCTAAACTCAACAACCTTTGTTAGCATTCAACCCACTTATGCCAAAATAGGATCTCTAAAATAGTGTATGGACATATGTGAAAGCATAATGAAAGGGGGGATTTTGTCATGTATTATAGGGCAACTACATACTCTACCTATGCAATTTCCTTGTTAGACTTTCATGAAAAATGTTGAACCATATACAAAACATGATGAACTACACATAAACTTCAAAATAATAATAAAATATAAAAATTATATAAAAAATAAATATAAATAAAGTAGAACTCTCTCTTTGCAAAATTTCAAATCTAATTAAAATGAGAACTAGGAGAAAAATTCAATCAAACTAGCACAACTCAAGATAATTATTTGCAAACTTTAGTAAAATATTCTTTTGTTGAGTTATAATAATTCATGAGAGATTTGGTTACTTGTAAATTCATTTTGTGGGACCCACCTAATTGTAAAAGAATTAGATAATGTATATATCTTTTAATGTTTACATTAATTTACTTTCATTTAATGGACAACACTTCAGTAAATATAAATAATAAGAAATTTATGGTTAAAATTGTTCAAGTAGTATCATAAAAAGATCTTGATTGTAGGGTTTTAAAACAATTTAATTTGTACAATTCCTTATGGTATTGCTATCGATTTTCTACTTCATCATGGAGGATAGAAACAACTATATTGATGGGATTTTGCATGAAATCTAGAAACTCTATTAAATTTTGTGGCAAGATTGTAATAGTTGGGAATGAGTTTAGATCATTGATTTTTATTGAAGGTTGTGGATGTTGTAGATTGTGATTTTGATAAGAGTGTGTTGGATAAGTTGTTGGATGGGTTTGTGGGTTTCAAGGTCTTGATGCCTATTGTTTGAGCAGGATTTCAATAAATCTTATGATAGAATGCACTGGAGTTTTATTCTTAAGATGTTATAATTGTTGGATTTTTGTCCTAAGATTTATAAGCATGTCCAAATGTTATTCAAAGATGCAAGTTCTTAGCTAGTATTAGACAAAGATTTATCAAACACACTTCCCTTACAACATTCAATTAGGAAAGGTTTCCCATTGTTACCTTTTCTCTATGTTCTTATTGTTGATGCTCTTGGGTATATTTTATAAAAGTATAACCTATAGTGTAGAAAAATATACCCCTTTAGCCATGTCTTGGGTGGGACGGTCCTTTCCCCATTTTCTCACTTGTTTGGGCCCTCCTAAATTAAAATGGACTTAATAATGCCTTAATTTAGTGTTGATAAATGTACCCCTTTACATTTACACACTTATTTGGGACCTCTTAATTAAATTGAGCTTAGTTATGCCTTAATTATCCCTTTCATTCATTTGCAAGCCTAATAAATTGCATTTCCTGCAAGGGAAACCTGACAATAATTAATGCCTAAACATAACACTTTACCTTGAGCAATGTGTGTTCTAGGTATAGGGACCTGGGACCCATTCACCCATGGGCAAATGGGACCTCCCTAGACCTTTGGACCTAAATTTAAATTATGTTTTTGGTGGTATTTTAACATTTCTAAATCCATAATTCAATGTCGGCTTGTGATATTTGAATTTCAGGAAATTAAGGATACATACCTATAAATACAAGGTTATTTCACTAAATTTCACCTAGCATTTTTCAAGATTTACAAGAGCATTTCAAGAGCAACCAAAGGAATTCAAGAGTATACCTATCATAGATTTATTGCAGCAATCAAGATCCATTCATCGTGTCAAAGTCTTCTTTCATCATGCATTTTTTTGGAGCTAACATTGTGATGTAGGTTTCAAGATTTCAAAGCATTATTCAAGTACTAAGATCCGCATCCAATTCTGCCATTTCATGCAAGTTGCAGATTTCCTAAGATCTCCATTATCAAGGTTTCATTCAAGGGTTTTGTTGAGTGGTAACATAGCTTTGTTCATTCTTCATTCCCTCTTTTATTTCATTATTTTATTTCAAGGTTCGATTACCAAAATAAGGTTTGACCAAGGAAAACCCCCATTCACCCAAAAACAAACATTTTTCTCTTTTGTGTGTGTGATTGTAGATTTAGGTTGGAGAAGGATTGAAGACCTTTTGAGGAGTAAAATTGCAAAATTTGAAAAAGTTGTCAAAGTTGTCAAATCACAGAATCTAACCTATAGATCTAATGTTCGACTTTCTAACGCTGAAACCTAGACAAATAAGAAGTTATAGATTTGTGTTAGAGGCTTCTGAAAGTTGCAGAAAAATATTGAGCAAAGACCCATTCACCCCTGGGCGAATGAGTCCCAGTCAACCTTTAGAAACTTCCTCTTGGTGATTAGTAAACACATCTCTTCCCTTCTTAGATCTACATTTGGTTTTCTAGTTCTACAAATATTGAGTTTAATATTGTTGTTTCAAGTGTTAGATTGCATTTTGGAGTTGATTTGATATTTTTAGTTTTTCTCCCCAAAGTGTTGTTTGACCTTGACCCCATCTTGAGAGCATAAGGAAATATGAAGATTCTCACATTGACTTGATTCACCTAAGGTTTGTTAGTCAATTATTTGTGGGGATCTCATTTCCTAATGAAATAAAGGAAAATAGGTCTATCTATTATTATTTTGGTGAACCCCCTTTTCATAACGCCAACCTATTTTCTTCATTTCACAACCAAATGAACTTGATAAGGCATGTATCTATTCCCAATGGTGTTGTGCTTAGCTCATATTTTTTGATGATAGCATGCTCTTTCTTCAAAATTCTAAAAAGGAGATTAATAATATGATGGACATCCTTGAGCTTTACTTCTCTATGTTAGGTTCAAAGCTATCTCATCATAAAATTTAATTTCTCATGGTGAAAACGGATCCAGTTCCTCATTGGATTTTGAAAGATTAGAAGCAAATTAAACATGGGAGGATTTCTTGCCACCTAAGAATCCCCTTTGGGCTGGGTGTTCCCTATTTTGGCATGTGGAATTGGTTTTTAAATAATATGAAAAATAAGCTTTGCACCTAGGGGAATAATCTTTTATCTTTAGTTGGAAAGATTCAAGTTGTGAACCACATATTTCTTGCATCACACATGTATTACTCCTCTTGTTGGATTTCATCAAAATAAGGTTATGAAGAATTAAATAGAATCATCCACCACTTTTTATGGTTTAATTGGAATGGTGATTACACTTCCTAGCTTCATTGTATGCAACCTAAAGCTAAAGGTATCTTGGGTCTATTGGATCCCAAAACTCAAGGGGTTTGTTTGACAGCTCAATGGATAATAAGAGTTGTTATTGGAGAAGAGACGTGGAAAATTTTGGTTCATTATCGAATCATACAAGATACTATTAAAGAGAAATGGTAATTCATCAAATGGTTAGAAAAAATTCTACTAGTCCCTTTATTTCATTTAAAAGAATCATTTCCTCATCTTTCCATATAGAAGGTATGACAGTAGGTTTGGAAACATGCATAAACTAAAAAAATTCTTCCTTTTAACATGGTTTCAATTTGCGATCTTCATTTATTTAGTGGAATAAAATGGTGCAATATCAAGGCCAACCTCTTATTATCTCCTTTCCAAGGCATTCTTATTATTTACCCAATAAAGGGATTTGATAGTTTGGGGATTGGTGGGATTTTAATTCTCTAGATTGGACTACATGGAAAAATATTAAGAATATTTATATCTAAACAATAGGTCTAAAGGGTTTGTTATTTTTGTTAAAGCATTGGTCCTAATGGACCTTTTTATGAAGCTTTGTATTCCCCTACACTGTAATTTTCTCAAGGATTGGTGGTGGTTGTCTAAGTATCAATTTATGTTCTTTCCTTTTAAAAAAAGATCTATCTGAGTCTCCTACCTTTATTGTCCCTAAATCCAAAGTTGAATTAGTAATGAAAATGTAGGTTCCAAGAAATGGAAAGGCACATTATCTAACTAGTTATTAGTTAGGTCCTATTCACACATGTTCACATGTTAAGTTAACTTAGGAGACTAGGAATATTTCTAGAATGTACTAGTTGTCGTGTGATTTTATCACTGGTTGTCTCATGTCATAGGATTAAGACAATTGTCATGGTGTTGTCTAATCCAACCTCTCAACCTTGCCTATATAAGAAAGGCCCCATATGTACATTATGTATTCAATTGTACCGGTATAATAATTTTGCATCCATTATTTCAAATGTATGCTCTTGCTTTTTGCTCTCTTGTCAAAGAAAGGTTTTGTTGTAGGTGATCCTAGGAGCTTGAGTCCTTAAGTGAATCTAACATGGTATCAAAGCTCTAGATCTACAAACACCTTCTTAGATCTAAGGGTGATTTTGGCATGATATTTTTCTAGGTGCACTATGAGGCAAAGAGGACTTCACAATTGAGTCTAGAAGGCCCAAAAACCCCTATTTTCATATAAAATACTTGATATTTGACGATAAAAATTTGTTGACCATTTTTGGGTTTTCAAATTTTTAGCAAGAAAATATTTCATATAGCCATACGAAATATGTATGGTCGTACATTTAATCCATATTGCACAAGAAGTCATATAAGTCTATGCAGGTGGGTATAGTCATTGTTAGAAAAAAAAAATGGCATATTCCCTTATTCACAAAATATTTTTTCGACTTGCACAAGGTCTACATCCATCAGGCATGAGCATAATATATTTTTTCTGATTTTTTTTATTTTTAATATTTTTGCATCAATTTAGTGATTGAATCCCCAACACCTGATCCTTGGGATCCTAAGCCCCTTATTCCTCCCAATCTGAGGGGGGCTAAGGTCCAGCGACATCGTCACGCCCCAATGGAATCCCACCACCACCACCACTTACTACCACTAGTAGAGTAGGGATTTTCTTATACGCCCAATGTCAATTTTCCTGGCCCTTGGTCACATCATGGGTGACTAGTGCCCAAGCTAAGGAGCCTATTTTTTTATTTTTTGGAAACTATAATATAATTAGGAAAATTTCCATAGCTTTTGATCTAGGAGTTGAATTTTTGCAAACAAGATATCATTGGAAAGCTAGTTTCATGTACCTTCTATTGGTGCATGTATCATTATCAGATTTTATTGTTAGTACATGCTTTATTTCTATTTGAATTTAAATCTCCCATTCGGACCTCTGAGCTCATAGTTTTTTTCTAGTTTACCGAAATTTCGTGATTCTTGTGATATTAGAGAGGTATTGAGGAGCTCTTCTAATCTATCCATGTATTTTTGTAGATTTATCCCTAGTACATTTTATTCATTTTTTCCCAATAGATTGCATTATGATTGATTACTTGGACATCTTAACACCTAGAGATGTTCTATCTTTTGGGAGGGGGCTTTATTTTCAATATCCATTATATTTAGTATTTTTTAACTGTTGTTGAAGCTTGTTGTATTTGTAAATTTGGAGATATTATAATTTGAGGAGTGAATTGTGTATAAAATTTATAGATACACATGTTATGGGAGAAATCGACATGGGAATGAATTAGTCCTCGTATCTCACATAATATCATCTAACTCTTGCTTGAGTGTGCATCTTGTCCATCACTTGATGTTAAATCTGAATCTAGAGTTTCTCCTTCTCCAACTTGAAAGATAGTTGTTGATACTTCATCTTCATTTATTCCTTATGTACAATCATTGATGACAGCCATATCCACTATCATAGTCTTTCAAATTTAGCTTTGTGGGATGAGCATTTGATACATATATCAGATTTATTTTATGAATCTCATATTTCTAATTTGGAGGACACATTTGAGGGGTTATCTCTCCTTTTTTATGACAATCATATCTCTACTATTGTTAAACCATCACTGTCTTTGTATCTTGTTCATAATCAGTTACCACTTGACCCTGGTTCGTCACCTTCTTTATTGATTGGGCATGTATCTAATTTGATTATGGCACCATCATCTACCATGGATATGGTGACACATGAGAAGATTTTAGAGACATCACCATACATCTTCACCCTTATTCCTATCAATTCCTTTCCAAAATGGGAATAATTCTTGCATCTATACTTGGTTTTTTCCTTCCCAAGGGGAGGAATGTTGTTTATAAGCATTGGATCATATTTTGTCTTTAATCATCTACCATTTTTGCAAGAGATTATCCATTGTGGGGGGCTACATAGTCTCTCTCTTTCCCTCTTATGGGAGGGATATTGATTGTATACTTGTGATGGATGTATTCCTTGGGGGTCATGTTGTGTCCTTCATTCATCACTTGTACATTTATGATTTTCTTGCATTCTCTCTTTTAGAGAGAGGTTTTTTCCCCTTTGGTTTTTCTCCTTACTCCATTTGTGATAGATATTTTGTAAATGAGTACCTAAAATGGCCTAGTAGCCGAGAGACATCCATGCATAGTTGTGTATTTTTATCATTTGCATTTGTTTACATCTCCCTATGTTGTACTTGAGGAGGGTTGTTGGTGTGAACAATGGTATTACCTATCTAATTTCCCCTTTGTAGTGTGAACAAGGCATATTATCTAACTAGTTATTAGTTAGGTCCTATTCACACATGTTCTTATGTTAAGTTTACTTAAGAGACTAGGAATATTTCTAGAAGGTACTAGTTGTCATGTAATTTTATCACTAGTTGTCTCATGTCATAGGATTAAGACACTTGTGATGATCTTGTTTAGTCCTACCTCTCAACATTGCCTATATAAGAAAGGCCCCATATGCACATTATGTAATCAATTATAATCAACTATATCAATTATAATCAGTTATATCAATTATAATAATTGTATCAATATAATCATTTTGTATCAATTATTATTATAAATTTATGCTCTTGTTTTTCTTTCTCTTTTAGAAGGAATTTTTGGTTGCAGGAGATCCTAGGAGATTGAGTCCTTGAATAACACTTTTTACCATGTTTTATGTTGGAAAGAAGTTATTTTGGCCTTTGGCCCTCAAAATAATGTTGTTGTTGATTCTATGAGACATACTATTTTTCTTAATATATGGAAAAGTATATGCTTATTAGTATTTTCAAAGCATAATGTTCACCAGGAAGTTAAAATGTTGAACTTTTACTCTGATATCATTTTCCAAATTATTTCCTTGTGTTCTTGGCCATAAGGGGTTCCCAAAGAGCATGTGAGCATAAGAAACCATTAGGATAAGGTAAAATTTTAATATTCTACATCTTCATGAAAAAGATACTTTGTGTTCCAAACAATTACAATGTATGCTAAAGTTCAAAGTTTGAACTACACTTTTAAAACCTAGTGGCTTTCGGGTGCTATTATTCTTTCCTCATGATTGTCATAGGTTGTATTGGGTTGCTTGTAGTGCGATAAACTATTTTATTTTCTTGCCAACTTGTCGGTTGCCTTATTCTATGTAATTGTTCTTGCATTAGTTCAATATAAAAAAAGCTCTTGATGCCTCGGTTAGTTGTTGGACTTTTGTAGTATTGCTCATGAGTTATTTTTATATTATTATTAATATTAGGAATTCTAAAATAGTTGTATATTTGAAATTTTGATATAAATATTTTAGAAGTTTATTTAATATTTATGTAGGATAGTTTTAGTTAATGGTGTGTATTGTATTTTATTGTGTTGATTTTTAGATTTGTTTTTTTTTTGTGTATATTGTTTTTTGGAAACATTGAATTTAAATGTGTCCATGTAATGATGAATCTTATTAAATGAAAACATTAAATTCAACTATGTTTATGTATTTCTTTGTGAGAAAGTATGTGGTTGAGGTTTAGAGATTAGAACATCTTAGCTCTAGAGAGGTCATTTCTCAATAAGTTTTTTCTAATCCTTTGTTTTACTTAAATTGGGAAATTTCTAATTTCATTTTTATAGGGTTTTTTTGAATAAAATGATTTTTTGATAATAAAAAAATTTATCATTAAACAATGGCTTTGATAATATAGTAATATGATTTAATATTATATTGAAACATTTTTCTACACTGGTGAAAAATGCATATTTAGTCAAGATTGTAGGATATTGTGATTGTATTACAACTACAACTTATTTGTATGTATTTATCATTTGAGTGTTACTTACAGATACCTTTAACGGAAATTTTTTAAATAAATTGGTGTTTTCTATTTTTATACTTCAATTGATTTATGTATTCATGTCATTACTTACAACTAATTTTTATAACAACATAGATATGTGGCTAGGAGACCAAAAAATCATTTCCTTCACATAGAGAACTATTGAAGTCATGTAAGATAAAGTTACACAAAATCTTACAATTATTTTTATTTGGTGGTTTTTTGGATTCTTTCTACACTATTGGAAACGAATTTGGTCTTAAAACCCTTGCTATAATAGGAGAGAGATTAAAAGATTTGGAATATTTTGATGGGCAATAGCTAGAGTGGCCTAAAAGACAATTGATGCTTGTTATTTGAATGGAGTTGTGGTGATATATTATAGGGATATAATCATGATTTTTTTTTTTTTAAGTTATTTTTATTACTTTGATTTATTTATAATATGGGTGGTATTACTTCAAACTAATGTGTACTATGACTTAGATTTGTGGTTAGAATACCAAAAAATAATTCCTCCACACTAAGAGATGTCATGATTGAAGTCATGTAGAACAAAGTTACATTTAGAAACTTGCAATTATTTTTCATAGGTTAGTTTTTGGGGCTCTCTCTCCACTATTTGAAATAAATTTGGCTTCAAAAACATTGTTATAACAATGGAAAGAAAGAAAGCTTTAGAGGATTTTGATGGGTAGCAACTAGAGTAGCCTAGAAGGTATTGAGTAGTTCTTATGTTAGTAGAGACATGGTGATATAATAATAATTGCAAGGATACAATTGGGGTTAATTTGGATTGAGGGGTTGGATTTCTAAAATAAGCTTCATGGCTGACTTCCATAATGACACTAGGGAAGATGATTTGTGGAGGATTGCATATGAAAATATTAATTAGTGGGGAGTGAAACATGATTTGTTGATATCTTTAGATTTGTTGACTCAACAAGTTGAGTTTGTTTGATTACATGTCAAGCTAATGAGCAAACTTGATTTCTATCCACTTAACTTGATTATTTCGCTTAATTCTAAAAACTTCAACTCAACTATTTTGATAATCAATTCATTTATGTGTTGTGCAATATATTGACTTTTGAACTCTAACTTTATTGACTGACAACAAAATCTTAAAACATAAAAATACCCACAAAATTAATAATAGTGTAAGGATGGATTCATTTGTTTGTTATCTTCCCTAAGAGTGTAAGGTGTGGATTCACTCCCGAAAGCTTGGAGTGCAGGTACAAGAGGTATTTAAGGCAATTCCATAAACATTAAAAGTTTTATGTGGGGAAAAACATGATATTAAAGAAGTGAGCAAAAGGTACGACGCCCCTGCCATACTAAATGCTATTAGCACGGGAAATACGCGATAACCACGAGGCCCTTCATTTATAGTTAAAAGCTCATTTACGAGTAACTTAACAAAATCACAACTTTAAAAGGTTCTTGTCCTCTAAAGTTGTTCACGTTTATCACTATGAAATGAAATAAATAAATACAACCTTCTAAATAATTTAGACAAAAGATTAAAATATTTAGATAAAGTAGTCTATGTGTTTTGAAATAGTAAAGGAAATATATTCTATAGTAATAGAGTGTTTTATGATATCGCTATCAGGTTTTCATCGTATAGTTTTTCGAGTCAAATTCATTGGTCTATGGAGTGTTTTATGTTCGACTTGAAAAACTACATGGTTGAATCCTAATAGCAATATCACAATTTGACATGTTGTGGAAAATTTCTCGTACTTATCAATGGAGTGTTTTGTTCAAGACTGTATTTTAGAGTACTTTATGATTATATTTAAATTTATTATGTTCTAATAGATTGTAAGTTAATTAATTTTTTGATTTAGGTCAAATTTACATTTGTGAAAATGAACTTAATCTGTAAATTCAACTTTTGATTACGAAAATGTCTTTTACATTTTTTGTTGCCTAGAATTTATTTGCCTCAATATTTAGAAACTCTATATGGAAAATAGGCAATACTGGCGAACACCTTTGGGAGCTTGCTAAGTGAGGATCTTCTACTCATGTCAAGTCCCTAGATTCCAATGAGTAGTTCAAATAATAATTGAAGTTTAAACAATAATTGAAGACACATCAAGCAACCATTTAGTATGTCTAGTGGGTTGCTAAAGATGCAAATGCTAGTGTAAGTTGATGATGTAATGCCCTTGAATTGATCAGATGATCTGATCTATCTTGATGCCTAAAATAGAATTCGGGTGTGTTCTCTTATACAACACCCTAGCATACAAGTTAGCATGTAATGTAGCTAATAAGAAGGGAGATAGCTTAGGCCTAGACTTAAATTTGAATTTGAGAATCAACGGGTCATTTATTGTTGTAGATTTAACCCAATGTTATTTTTGCACCATGAATTTGACCTAGGGTAAGGAATGGTTAAACTACATATTCAATCTGGTGCAAACTCTTTGGATGAGTGGAAGTACAATAAATTTTAGATGAATTGCCTTTTACACAACAATATGTCACTTCTACATTAATCATTACGTCAAGGATAACTTAGCCAAAATAAATCTAAAATAGAGGCAAAACGTACAAGGTGTATAATTTACACCATTATATATTAGCCCCGATTTGACTTGAATCCAAACTACTATGAAAATGTATGTCAAAGTAAACAAGTAGTTAACATGAAAGTAAATATTCAAGCACACATTAAATGGATGGATAAGGATACCAATTTCAAGCATACTCCTCATAATGAGTGCTTCATCTTGAAATTTGCAAGCACAAAACATTTAGTAAGTAGCATCTAATTTTTTTTTAAATAGTCACATACAGTAATTACTTATCAATGTCAACAAACAAGAAAATACAAGTAAAAAAACACATTTTTTGGGCATGATAGGGGTACTCCCACAATATTGGGTCCCAAACTTGGGACATGAAAATTTTTGAGGGGAGTGGCAAAAAAAATTGAACTACCGTTGTTCAAAAATATTTCTTCGAACAAAGGTCCTTCGCTCAAAGGTCTTTGCACAAAGACCTTTGATTGAAGATTGACCTTCAAGCGAAGATCGTCTTTGTTCGAAGGTCTTTGTTAATAAAAAACAATAAAATAATACCTTCAAGTGAAGATTACCTTCGCTCGAGCGTTTTTTTTTTTTTTTTAAGTTATATTAACTAACAACTATGTTTTTTGGATCATTTAGTGGCTCACATTTTTTACTCTAAAACTTATGCATAGAGCTTTCTAGTCTTCACAAGCTCTATCAAGTATGTGAGTTTTGTTGCAAGGTGTGAACCCTTGGTCTCCTTGTGTTGTGCAGTGCAACGCTTAGGTTCGCAACATGGCTTAACTACCTCTTGTGGATACATTAACTCTATTGGTTGTATCAAGCATTAACAAGTTGATCTTTTTGTGCAATGGCAACTATCTATACAACAATTGGTATCAGAATCTAGGTCACAAGTTCAAACCCCTCACTTGTGTTGGGGGGATTGTTGCAAGGTGTGTGCCCTTGGTCTTTATGTGTTGTGTAGCACAACGCTTGGGTTCATGAAATGGCTTAATCACCTCTCATGGATTCATTAACTCTAGAAATTGTATAGGGCATTAATAGGATGATCTTTTGGTGCAACGACAACTATTTGTGCAACAAGTTTTGTGAGTTTCTTTTGCACAAGGGAGGAATAAGGGAGCTTCAAACGAAGGGGAGGAGTATAGGTTTGAGTGAAGGCCCCCAAGTTCTATAAATTTTGCTATTTTTTTTCTCTTTCCTACAATTTCCCAATTTATTTAAAATGGTAAAAATTCTTCAAATTTTAAAAATAAAATGGTGAAATTTACAAACAAAAAATGTAAACCCTAAACCCTACAATTTAAACCCTAACCCTAAAATTTAAACACTAAACCGTAAAATTTAAATGCTAAACCCTAAAATTGAAATCCTAAACCCTATATTTTATAATAAG
Source organism: Sequoia sempervirens (assembly GCA_007258455.2). Lineage (NCBI taxonomy): Eukaryota > Viridiplantae > Streptophyta > Pinopsida > Cupressales > Cupressaceae > Sequoia > Sequoia sempervirens. Next base: position 77,396 of record VDFB02266196.1, read on the forward strand.
GGTGTCAATGATGAAGAGTAGATAATAGTGGTTCATGAAATACTCATATTATCCCCAACCAACTACCCTTTACCATAAACTATTAGGCCTTAGCACCCAAAAATACCCTAGAGGTATTTACATTATTACTCTATTCTAACTTAGATTTATAATAATTTAATTATATTTACCCTAGTTATCAATGTATGTCTTTTAACAAATTGAAAATTGAATTGAAGGACAATATATGAATAGGAAACTAAAAGAATCCAATTCTATTTAAAATGAGATCCAATAAACTAAGCAATATAGTAACTTGGAATATGAAATATAAGAGAAATATGTAAACCAAATGATGATCTAACAAAGGTATGATCATATAGAAAATATTGAATAATTGTTTGATACATGTTTTTCTTTCCTTTACATGGAACAATGTGTAAATGTATGAAATGGATGTTTATCAAGAGATTTTTTAATTACATGTTTGTAAATGCTTATGTATGTGTTTGGTTATAATCTAGTTTATTTGGGATGAATACTACTTTCTTGTCTAGTACTTGAAATTGAACACTCAAAACTTAGATGTTTGTGAATAGGTTAATAAATCACTCTATGTGGTATGTGACAATATCAACTACTCTTTGGGTGTATGAACCCTTAGGTTAGTATGTGCTAGATAAATTGTTATGTGCTATATGAACACCATAAAATTCTATAAGTTGAAGATAGATATAAGAATTGAGTTAAATGGCATCATAACCAAGGGTGAGAGAGACACTATGATGTCATAGATAAAGCACATCAATTCTCTTAACAATATAGTTCATCCTACTCTTCCCTATATGTATACTAAATTGAAAATAATATGGCCCACATCAAATAATCTTAGTTATAACTTTCAAAAAAGATAGAAGTTAAAAATAATACTCTATTTATAGGAGAAACTAGTTGTATCATAGGCTCTAGGCTCTAGTCAACTTTCACAAGTAGCATACAAATGATAGATTCCCAAAACTACTCATTTTTATAGTGTTTAGATAGGCTTTAGTTAGTAGCATATAGGTGATAGATATCATGATTTAACCATCTTAGTATTTCAATATGTTGATTAACAGGTTAAACAACATAATGAAAATATTACCAAAATAGTGATTTAACTTGATTAATCATGTGATTAAGCCAATAAAAGTAGTATAATAACAAAGAATAAAATATAGAAAATGTAAAACTTGAAAAATATTGTATCAATCTCAACAAAGAGTATAACTCAATAAAATCACTTATCCTTAGATAGTAAACTGGGAGCATAAGAATACCTACAATATTTAATCTTAAAATCACTATCCCATACCTCTAATATATAAAAATTTAGAAAATATAAACCAATAAGTGGTATCCAAAAACTATGAGTCAAAACCATAAGCCATAGCAAAAATCAAATGCCCCCATAGTCATGGTTAAGTAACCTAGAATAGTAAGTAACGCCTCTTACTTGACTCTTTCATATTTTACACCTCTCTTACACTTCATATATTCTACCATAATGGTCAAATAAACCATTTTCTCAAATATAGGTGCTCCATGAGGGCATTCAATATATGTTCCAAATTGGGAAGATACTTTATAAATGCCAATTTTGACATTTTCAATACAACATCCCTATTCAATATCTTATTACATAATGTTCTAATTATATCAAAGAATAAATGATAAATAAATAATATCTCCATTTGCATATGGGCATTGTTCCTATTCCATGATGTTGGAAACTCATACATTATTTATCATCCACATAATTAAATACAATCTACAAGAATTAGAATTTTAAAGTTGAATAACATGCATAATCCTTACATACCTCCAATTGACATTTAGATTACAAAGGCATAAAAGGAAACCTAGAATAAATAAAGTGCTAGAAGAGGCAAGGAACATAGCTTCTCTACAATAATTGGATTTATTTGTGCCCATTGGTTTAGTGAGATAATTTGTAATATTAAATGATGTGTCAACCATCTATATCATGTGTTTTTCATTTCAAACCATTTCATGGATAGAGTGATATTGAAAATTGGTTTTTGTTAAATAACAAAAAGTGATAATATTGATTAACTCACATAGTACTCAAATTTAAACAAAAATAAATTGGCAACATGATTGAACTATTTTTTTTACCAAACCCTAATATTTTAGGTTGTGAAACTGAAAAATAAAGACACATCTATTTTTTAGGGAATTACGTGGGATTAAAATTTCTATGGGAAACTACATGCTAGATTTTTCTATGTTCACCATCACAATAGCTATATAAAATGTTTTTTTGGGACTCTAATGGATTAACTACACTAGGAATAGTTGAAATTAATTTCTAAGAGATGTTCAAGAATTTTCACTTAAATAGTACCTGATATTTAAACTAAAAGGATTGTGCACAAAGTGTGGACAACTAGTACTCTCACACTAAATGGAAAAGATACTTAATATGGGGTTAAAAATGGTTTGTCTGTATTATTTTAATTAGAATTAAAATACTCAAAGAGCCCTACATCACTAAACCCACAGTAAATTATAGATAGGAACATAGTAATCTTTGGGGATAGATCAAAAGGATTGCCTCCTAAAATATAGATATTGATAATGTCATTCAACAAATACCCTTTGGGCTCTTCATGTTAAGGGTACTACACCTTGTAAATGCAACTTATATTATAAAAAGCAAATACCAAGCTGTCATCCATCATCCATCACCTTTTATTAGAAGTTGTACCAATAGGTTAAATTGAATAAATCATTAAACACCAATAAAAGGTACTCTCTAGTCTTGAGGAGAACAAGGAAATATTACAAAATAAAATTAAGTAACAAGCTAACCAACACATAATTTTAACATACCTATAGAACTTTACTGATATTTGGGGTAATCCTCTATACAAAAAATCTAATAGATTATCAAAATGGGAGATTACCAAGTATTTGATCAAGTGGAAAAATATAACTAGCAAATGTATGTAACATGAGAATATGAAACATTATTGTAACCTCCCTTCTAGATTCAACCCTTCAATCCTAAACTCTAAGTGTGTCATAGTAGAAAATATTTTCTTGCACATCTAGATTACTATTTAAGTATATGCAACACATGTGTTTTATGTTAAATATTTATTTATTCAATGGTTTTGGGATTAATAGATGTAGATTCTAGCTATTAAATATGTATTAATGTAGAACATATTCCTTACATGTATGTAGTCTTCATGTTCCTATATTATGTTGTAGCTTTTTTTTTTAATTTTGCATTATGTATTTTTTTTGTCTTTAAAACTCAATTTTATCATCCAATTAGGATCAAGGCTACACATAATTTATAGATCCACAAGATAATGTTGATGAAAACCAATTGAATGATGGGGATTAAACTTACTTTCTATTCCTTAGGGGTCTTCTTAGTGACTTCATTTAGGTATTTTATATCTTTGAAATGGTCCATTTCCATTTTTACACTATGTCTCACTTGTGGAAGGAATGTCATCAAATCCTCTAGATTTAGGTAGCTAGAAAGATCATATAAGAACAACTTAGGAAAACATTATTAAAAGTACATTAGGTTTTATCTTGATATATTGTAAGATCATGCAAGATGTATGTAACCGAGTAAAATGATTACTTAATCATTACATTTTTTCAATTAAACTTAGAGAACTCATCGAACTTAATTTTAATCTTTAAACTTTATTTTCAAATCCTATGAAGATCCTAAAAGAACACCCAATTAAAATTTTGTTCTTATATTCATAGTGTAATTATAGAAATTAACTATAAATCCTTACCTTTCACGAGGGCTAACTATGTCAAGTGGAAGATGCTCAAGTGGTAGCTCTTTTGGACTTTCATTCAAAACAATTTTCTTCATGAGGAGCTCTCCTAGGGATGATTCATCAAATAGACATAAATTTGTATTGTTTCTCTATTTTAATTATACAATAGGCATTGTTAGTGCTCCAAAAAGATACATTGCAATTCAAAAAAATATGTACACATGATGTGCATGTAAATACATTTTCCAAAATACACAAAATAAGAAACTATTTCCTTCTTTAAAATTCTTCCTTTCCATCCCCAACTCATTCACTCTATGTTATGTGTTATTTCTCTTTATTCAGGCTAAAGTTCATGTTCTTGTAGTGTAGGAAAAAGTATCCCTTTTCACACTTAATTTGGGAAATAATTAATAATGATGCCTTAATTTAGTGTTCTAATATGTATTTTACATATTCACATTAAGTTTAGGGCCCTTTTAAATAAAATGGACTTAATTGTGACTTTTCTTAGGTGTTGTAAGGTGTACCTTTACACTTTCACACTAACCTAGGGCTTAATTAATTGATTGAGGTTAATTTTCCTCAAGTGGCCCCTTTAATTCAAATCCAAGCCTAATTAAATGTAATTACTAAAGGATAAAACCGTCATTCATAAATACCATTACACAACACATAACTTTGGAAGATGTGTGTCCTAGGTAAGTGACCTAGGACCCATTTTCCATAGGTCAAATGTGTCCTCACTTAGATGTAGGACCCTAATTTAACATAAGGTTTAACATTGAGAAATGTGTGTCCTAGGTAAGTGGCCTAGGACCCATTCGCCCTATGGTGAATGGGTCCTCACTTAGACCTAGGACCCCCCTTTAAAATATGTTTTTGGCAATATTTTAATGATTTCAAATCCACAATTCAATTTCAACTTGTGATATTTAAATTTTGAGAATTAATGTTAAGATATGTATAAATGCAAGGTTATTTCACTTAGTTTCACCTAGAATTTCAAGAGAGCACCTAGAATTTTCATGCAAGCATTCCTAGAGAAATTTTATGAGATCAAGAGCATTCAAGAGCATTTTCAAGGCATTTCAAGAGCAGATTAAATGAAGATTAGTGTAGCAATCAAGATTTCTTTCATCATGTCAAAGATTTATTGCATCATGCATGTTGTTTGAGCTAATATGGTGATGTAGTATTCTAGATCTAATCAAGCCTTCAAGGTGATGAGGTATAAATAACCTCATGATTATAATAAGATAAATACCTTTCTTTGTTCTTACCAACCACTTTAGCCCTGCTAATTGTTTATTTTTAGGAGCAATTTAATTGTCTACTTTTTATAAAATGATGTATAAATCTTTATTTCTCAAATTGATTGAAATTAGCTAACTAATGTTGATATAATGGTATAGACTTTAAGTCATTTTACATTACATACGCATGACCGATGAATGGAGTGGACTTCAAGTAGTTGAAGTTAGAGCGCTAGAAGTTTAGGTGCCAAAAATTTAGGCGTGCATAGTGGAACAACCTCTTTTAAAGGTTTATGTTAATTTTTTGTTTAAGACTTTATGGCTCCACTCAAAGCCTTTATTATGTTTTATGTCATGAAAATCAGTTAGTTGGTTAGTTGTAATTTTGTCTTAATACTTTTTCAATGGTGTTTTCCCACCATTTGAAAATTAGGATTTTGTATAGAGCAGTATATATATGTGTAACTACCAAAAACAAGGATATACTATTATGATATAATCTAAATATTGTTCAGCTATGTTATTTGTGTTGTTACACTTTTATCATATGCATAAATAAACATTGCTAGTATTATTCTGAGTAATTTGGTTTTGAATAATGGAAGTACTATGAATGGATTACCCTGAAGTTGCGAAAGTTCCACATGTGATTGGAGTTAATCATAGGAATGCCTAAGAGCTAGCCACTCAAGGGATTTCATAGAATAAATAATTATTTTTATTGTAAATATTGTTATTTTCATTCTATGTATGTTGCATGTAGATAAATGTTACTTTATGTTCTTGTAGGTCGTAGTTCTAAGTTTATGATCACTAAATTATGTTTACTTGGAATTTCAAAGTGCCCACTCCTATTGTTAATTACAAGCTATTAAGTGTACTTTTAGTTAGTAGTTAGTCGTTAGTAGTTAGTCACCTTTGTTAGTTTGAATTTCATAGTTTAACTGTAAGTGTTGATTCTTAGATAATTTACATGCTTTCTAGAATAAGAATTTGAATTTCTAGCTTTAACAATCTCATGCTTTCTAGTTTAATTTATGTTTTTATACATTTCAAAAATTTAGAAAATCTTACTAAGAGAGATGGCCAAAATATCCCCTATTGCATACAGCCTTTGGACACTACCCGATCGACATAACTGACATATTTTTAACTAAAGTGTTAGGACCTTATGCTAGCCTATCACTTTTTGGAACCGTTGTCGAGGACCCTTTTCTAGTGTTAATAGGAGACTGCTTGAATACCTATTTTAGAAAAAAATATAGTTTCCAAACATCTTTTTCTGCATGGTCAAGAAACAAGGTATGCATGGAAGATATGTACCAAAAACCCCCCCAAAATATGTTCCAACCACAAGCAGGAGGAAGAAGTCTCAACTGAAGAATGTATTGATGAATTGATCAAGCAGGATTAACCTGAGACCTCCCAATATATCCCTAAGACCTTCTAGTATATCCTTGAGACTTCCCAACATATCCCTGAGACTTTCTAATATACCCCAAAAATTCAGCCATTAGAGCAAACCTTTGAAGAAGAAACCATTCCTATTGACATCATAATGATAACAACAATGATAACCCTTTCAATGAAAGGAGAAGGAATCATAGAGATGGTGATAACGCAAGAGCACGAAAATTTACCTACCCTATTGCTCTCAACAAAGATAACGATACACCCATGAAAAACATTTCACCATCCATTTTACCAACCTTCAAAGGCTTATCCTCTGAAGACCATGACCAGTTCCTTTTTGAGTTTAAAGTTTTGTGTCAGATGTATGACTACAAAAATGATAACCAAAAATTGAAACTCTTGCCCTCCACTTTGAAGGATGTTGCAATGCGTTGGTTCATGGGATTAGCTTTAGGGTCGATATCCACTTGGAACGATATGGAGTCTACATTTTTGGACAAATATCAAAGTTACTATAGAGTCAGTGATAGGAAAGAGGAGTTGTTCAAACTAATACAAAATGAAGGTGAAAGCCTAGAAGACTACCAGGATAGGTTCATATTCCTATCTAAACGATGTGGTGAAGAAGCCATAAGTTTGGAAATTCTGAAGACCATATTTCTCAAAAGACTTGATGAAGATGCTAGGAGAAGTCTAGATTTAATGGGAAAAGGAGATGTGTCCCAACATGGACTCAATGATATTACTGAGTTATGTTAGAATTTCTCTCGTACTTGAGGAGGTATTCGTAAGTCTAGTATTTTTAGAGGTTCCAATGAAATAGGTAAACTGCATGAGGAAATAACAAATCTCTAAACTAACATTCTTGTTCAACTAAATACCACGATGGATGGAATACATGCCAAAACATGTAATCCTAAGACCTTATCCATCTACTGTCCTAGATGTCAAAATAAACATCTATTAAGAGAATGTCCTTTGGACAAGGTTGATGTTTACCAAGTTTGTGAAAAGAGCCATGCCACTGATCAATGTGATATCCTAAATGCAATAAAAAATTCTAATAAAAGGACATCTCACACTAAAGAGGAGATCAATATTGTGAATCAAAGACCCAGAGGGAATTTCTCTTATGGTCAGACTTCAAATCCCTCCTAGCGGCCCCCAAATAATTGGAGTAACAATTTGTGGGTGATACCTTAGCCTCAAGTACCACCTAATTGGGGACCTTATCCTTGGGGACCACCTGAATGGGTGAACCAGACGTGGGGAAACCCCTAATGGTCAAACCAGACTCAACAATAATGGTATCCTCAAAATCCTGCACCTTAATGGAATCAAAATTCAAATCAGTTTTATATTGGGCCAAGGAGGATGCCTAATCCACAACAAAACCTTTTACCAGCTCCTCAGAACCCTCAACAAAATGAGCAGGTCAACCAAACACAACTTCTAGCACAACCTATTCCTAATCCAAAGAATAATCATCAAAATACCCCAGTGTATTCGACAAAATAGGGAAACATGACTAGACGTAACGCTATCCATTATGGAAATCTGCAGTTGAGGTTAGGAAAAATACTTCAACAACCTACCATAGTTTAGATTCTAGATGAAATGAATGAAGAATATGCTGATAGGACTAAGAAACCTCTCATACCTTCAGAAGAAAACCCAGCAAGTAGTCAAGAAAAGCCTCTTCCATAATCCTCATCTAGAACTCTCGAGTTACCTCAAGAATTGGATGGCCAACGTTTAATAGATCTTTTAAAGGAGGATCCCATCTTGAAAAAGAAAACTCAAGTGCATTTTTCTAAGCATCTCAAAGTAATCACCTTGAAAAACCCTCCAGAAATGACCTTATCCGCTGAAATCTCATTGATATAAGAAATTAAACAACTCTAAATCAAGGTTCCCTTGTCACAAGCGATTAAAGAAATTCTTGAACTAAACTAGCTAATTAAATAGTTGAGCATAAAAACACCAGGAACGAAACCAAAACAGATTAACACTGTGCACATAAATGAATGTCTAGCTAACATTCTCGCTAGAAAAACCTTAAACCCAAAATATGATGACCTAGGCAGTCCACCCATAACAGTGACAATCAACGAGTTAGAAATACCTAATGCACTTGTGGACTTAGGAGTGACCATTAATGTCATGACGATGAATGTTATGGAGAAATTAGGGCTCACTTATTTGTGTCCAACAACTACTATATTGCAAATGGAAAATCAATCTATAGTTGTTCCCAAAGGTGTCCTAGAAAATATTCCTGTTAAGGTAGACTAAGAATATCTAGTAGACTTCCAAATAATCCAGTCCCTCACACCCAAGGATAGTTATCTGATAATATTAGGTTGACCTTGGTTAGCTATAGTTGCATCCAATATTGACTGTAGAGTAGGAGGAATGACCATTTCAATTGGTCCCAATAGAAAACACTTATTCTTGTATCCTCCCACTCAACCTGCCAAACATAACCAAGTTTGGGTTGATGAACTAGATAGTGCTGACAAACAAGAGAATCTAGCCTCACTTGCTATGGTAGTCATTAAACGACATAGTGAAGAGTTGGAAGATGAACTGGAAAACAATATGCAAAATCTTACTATAGACACAAGTGATAAAGAAATTTTAGAAGTGGAAGAGATTTTAGGACATCCAATCAACATTGATCACATTGAATTTGATTACACCAATTTCACAGGGTTACCTTGTCCCCTGGCTAATATCATTCTGAAAATGGATCACTTTTTCGAATATATTACCAGAATTCATAGAACTATACCACATAGTTTTCCTCTCAACACCTTAACCAAAGAAGTTTATACTATCACTTCTAACTACCCACGAGTTAAAGCCCTCATGTTACTACCAAGAAAAACTTTAAATATAAATAGCTAGTTGACAGAGTCAGAAGAGCTCAAATTGTTTGATATTTTGGTAAATAGATTTAAAGCTTTTGCTTGGAATTATGCAGACATGAGAGGAATACACGTGAGTATTTTTACCCATCACATCTATACTGAAGATGTTAGACCTATTCTTCAACTATAGCAAAGACTCAACCTTGCTCTCAAAGAAATTCTTAAAACTAAAATTGAGAAACTCCTACAAGTAGGATTCATCTATCCCATCTTTGATAGCAAATGGGTTTTTCCTCTGGTAGTTGTTCCAAATAAAAATGGGAAGTGGAATGTGTGCATAAATTATAGGGAGCTCAACAAAGCTACCCATAGAGATTACTTCCCTTTACCTTTCATAGACCAAGTCTTGGATACCTTAGCTAGAAGGAAGTATTTCTCATTCCTGGATGGATTTAGTGGATATAACCAAATACAATTAGTAGCAAAAGACCAAGATAAAACAACTTCTACTTTCCCTTGAGGAACATTCACATATCACATCCTTCCCTTCGGGCTATGTAACACTCCTGCAACATTTCAGAGAGCTATTTTGGCCATATTCGTTGAGCTTGTGAATGACTTTGTGGAAGTCTACATGGATGACTTCACTCTATATGGTTCCACTTTTGATGAGGGACTTCAAAATTTGGACAAGGTATTGAAGTGATGTGAGGACCACCGACTATCCCTGAGTCATGAAAAATGCCTAATAATGGTGGACCAAGTGATAGTGTTGGGACACCACATTTCAACTGAAGGGATAAAAGTGGATCCTAATAAAATTGAGGTAATACAACAACTAGTGACCCCGAAAAACCAAACTGACGTTAGAATTTTCTTAGGACATGTTGGATACTACCAGAGATTCATAGAAAATTTCAGCAAAATTGCAGCCCTAATATTTTCCCTTCTCCAAAAGGATGTATATTTTTCCTAGACGAAAGAATGCCAAACATCATTTGAGATCATTAAGGAGAAACTCACCTTTGCTCATGTTCTACATGGACCCAATTGGAACCTTTTGTTCCATATTTATGTAGGTAATTTCCATGATGCTATTGGAGCAATTTTAGGTCGGGAAGATGAGAATGGAAGAAAGTATGCCATCTATTTCATTAGTAAGAATTTGACTCCCATTGAACAGAATTACACCACTATAGAGAAAGAATTCTTAGTTGTGGGGCATGCAATCAAGAAATTTTGACATTATATTACAGGGTACAAAGTAACTGTGTTCACAGACCATTCGGCTATTAAGTACCTAATGAATAAACTTGTAGTGAATGGAAGAATAATCTGGTGGTTATTGCTTTTACAAGAATTCAATGTAACCATCATTGGTAAACCTGGGAAATCCAACATAGTCACAAATTTCTTATCCCAAATTAAGCAAGACAATGGAGATTGTGCTCCTATGTAAGATGAATTTCCAAATGAAAATTTATTTTCCAACTCCATTAAAACCCCTTGGTTTGCTGACATCACCAACTATCTGGCCTCTTTGGAGTTTCCACCAACCTTTACATTAAAACAAAAGTAATGCCTCATTTGAGAAAGTTCTCAGTTCAAATGGATTAATGGAATGTTATTTTGATGTGGCCTTGATATGGTTTTATGACATTATGTCAAATCAAATGAAACATATAGCATCCTTAGAGCTTGCCATGATGACCCCTCTAGAGGCCATTACTTCACTAAGAGGATGTCCCATAAAATCTTGGGTACAAGATATTACTAGCCCTCTATGCATAAAGATGTGAAAAACTATGTTTGTTGTTGTGATGAATGCCAATGAGTAGGAAGACCCACTACATCTAATGAAACGCCTTTGCAACCATAGGTATTTTTTGAACCATTTGAAAAGTGGGGATTGGATTTTATCAGTCCTATAGATCCTCCTTCACAAGGAAAAGAATATATTTTAGTCTGTACTGACTATCTGACTAAATAGGTAGAATTCCAAGCCCTAAGAGTCACTAGGGAAGAACAAGTTGTCTATTTCCTATATAAAAAGAATTTTCTTAGATTTGGAGCCCCTAAAATAATTGTCACAAATCAAGGACCTCAGTTTATGTATAAATTTTTTCTAGCCTTTACTGATCATTTCCAGGTAAGCCATAAAAATTTGTCACCCTATCACTCGCAAGAAAATGGTCAAGTAGAAGTCACTAACAAGGAACTTGAGAATATTTTAACAAAAATTGTTTCATCAAGGAGAAGATATTGGGCCAGAAAATTACCTGAAGTTGTTTGGGCTTATAATACAACCTGGAAATCAACTACTCGTTTTACTCCTTATGAGTTAGTTTTTGGAAAGAAACCTCTTCTACCCATTGAATTTGAAATTCAAACTCTCCAGAACGAAAATGGAGTTAGGCTTAGACCTCAAACAAGCCTAGGTTGAGAGAGTCCTACAACTTAGTGAACTGGATGAACTTCGTTTAGAAGTTGTCCACCAAATTGAGCTAGTTCAACAATAACGAAAAGCCTAGCATGATAAACATATAAAAGAAAGAGAGTTCCACAATGGGGATTGGGCGTTGTTATTTGATTCCCGATATAAAGATCACCAAGGGAAACTAAGGACTCATTGGATGGGTCCATATGAAATTTCTGAAGTATTTTCAAATGGAGTAGTACAACTCAAACCCATTGATAGTGACACTTGAACTCTCTTAGTCAATGGTCATCGATTACGAATCTACCACAAACCTATTAACAAGTAGGAATTTATGAGAATGGTAGAAAGGCAAGGATAAATACACTGCATTGACTCTACTATGACAGAGCCAATGTAATGTTTGGTTTAAGAGCTAAAAAAATAATAATAAATAAATAAATAATTAAAAAAATAAAATAAAATAAAAAAATCTTCGCATGTATATCTATTTATAACCACTTCAGAGCATTTCTTTTGTATTTTTGATCTTTTGGACTTGGCTAAATTTTGTTTATGCCTTGCAGGACTTTATTTTAATCGAATACAAATTCCAGCACATCTTGGAATGATGCTTTCGAACTTGTTCGTTCGATTGGTTCCATTTCCCGGCTTGTTCCAGCAGTCAAACACATCTTTCAATGATGCTTTGGAACATATTTAGTCCAATGTACTTCATTTTGTTTGTTTATGCATTTCGGCGGCATCTTTCAATGATGCTCTAGAATTTTGTTCTTGCATTCCAACATCTTTTAGTGATGCTCCAAAATTTTGTGCCTGCATTCCAATGGCATCTTTTAGTGATGCTCAAAAATTTTGTTCATGTATTCTGATGACATCTTTCAATGATGCTCCAGAATTTTGTTGTTGCATTTCAGCTACATCTTTCAGCGATGCTCCAAAATTTTGTTGTTGCATTTTAGCTGCATCTTTCAGCGATGCTCCAGAATTTTCTTTCTTCAAGGTAGCATCTCCCACCAATGCTCCATAATTTTGCTTATTTTGTCCCAGTTGTATCTTCCAGCGATGCTCCAGAATTTTGTAATTCCCCTTTCTCTACAAATGCTCTAAAAATTCTGACAACATACCCATGCTCATCATTAAATTCTTCCATCACTTCTGAAACTCACACCCTACACTACCATCTTTTACCATAATAAATCAAAATTATTGTGATCACTTTCGTCATAATAATTACAACACTTATTAGCCATCCCATCTTCATCCATAATAAATTGATTACAACCCTTCACCATCCTATCTGATGATGTTGTTATGTCAGCATAGGTAAGAGACTTTCAAATCGATAAAGAGATATAAGGTATGTACATCTTTTATTTTAAATAGGTAAATTATTGTGAATAAATATGAATAAATTGGCATGTTCCACCTTCCTTTCCAAATTTAGTAAATTGTGTGAATTGTACCTTCACTTGAGATGTGGCAGTTCATGCGCTCTATCCCATGTAAAATAATGATTCTCATATGGTGAATCTAAATGCAACAATTAATTTATGTCCCATCAGCAATGTCAAAGTACAAGTGGTTAAAAGGTTGCATTTTCTTTAATTTGTATCACAGTCTTTTTTACACATTTTTTCACCTTTAGAACACCATGACATTCAGTAGATACTAAGTAGAATTGCAAGAAAGGGATAGAATGGGTGGAGCTAAGCGTAAATCAGAACCAACTTCCCCAAATAAATTGTTGGTATTCAGTAGTATTTTTTAGTTGTTTTAGAAGATGGGTTGGCTTGAGTTCATGAAGAAATTTGAGGGGCATAACACGCAGCTGGTCAAAGAATTTGTAGAGAACTTCTCAGATGGCCAGACGATAGTGCGTGGAAATAAATTTAAGGTAAGCCCTCAAATCATCTCTCATTTTTCTGGTATTAAAAATGAGGGGTGAATCTATCAGAAACTACAAACATTTCTTATCAAAGAATGATAGAACTCTTTAGAAGGGAGGGAGAACCTCATCCTTTACTAGTTGTGAATACCTGTGGGAAAAATAATAGTTTTCAGAGAATGTCTATTCTAGAACCATGGAGAACAACAGTTTCCTGGATCATCAAATACTTTACATGTGAGGGGCAATGTGCCATTATAGTCGGTTCCCCCTTTCGGTTACTCACTCACCTACGCCATGGCACCGAAAACCCTAAATTAAGGGTTAACCTTCCTCCTTTCCTTAGTGATTCCATTGTTAGCAAAATAGAGAGGTTTAAATTCATTTCAAGCCCATTGACACATCATGGTCTCATTCAGTTACTCTGCAAGTATCATTTCTTGAGGAAAAGAAAAATAGAGTAAAAATGGCTAAAATTTCTTCAGAAATTTGAAAACCCTAAACCTCCAAGACATTTGGAAGAAGGTGAGTCATTTGTACTAGTGGCTCAAAATTTGAATGAACCTTCCCCTATGCCTCAAGATTCCCCAAGCCTCAAAATACTAGAAGATCTCCTAATGGAGAAGCGCCAAAAAATCTACCCAACCTTTCAGAAACCCCAGGGAATCAAGAAAATGTGGACTTAGTAAATCCTGAAGATGAGGATACTCACCCCCGCAAAAAGGGAAAGAGACCTAAAATGGAATTACATAGACCTTCCCCTTTAAGGAGAAGTAAATGATTGGCCACTTAAATCAGTTGTGTTGCAACTTGTGATCAGCTACATATTCCTAAAAAGAAAAGACAAGATAGGAAATCTCATGAAATTGCAGCCCAGTTAGATGAAAATCAAACTCTGGTTAGCAGTAAACCCCCCGAATCTAAAAAGGAAGATGTTCCACTTGAGACATGACAAGGAGAAATAGGGAAATAGTTGCCAAGATATATACTTGTTGAGGATGACTCTGTAAAGCCAATTTCTCCTTCATAGCAGTCGTTGGAAACACCAAAAATTAATATAGCCTCCCCAAGTGAACAATTGTCACCTGTGGTTGCCAATGACACAAAACAAGGTTCACTAGAGATAAATAATGAAGAAAATGTGACTGGTAATGATGTAGAAATTCTTATTTTTCCTTTTTCCACCAATGTAGAAGTTGAAAATTTTGATCATATAGGAACAAAATTAGAAGAATTAAAGGCAAAAATTGTTCACTTAAAATGTAAAATGCAACAAAATGAGGAACAGATGAATAGGAAACAACAAGAAATTAGCATACAAACTAAACTTCTGAAGGAAAAAGATCAAGAAATTATGACTTTAAGGGTTCAAGTAGAATAGGACAAAACTATTGAAGAGTTGCAATCTCAAGTACAAAAAAATAATGAGAAGCATAAAGAGTATTGGGCCAATTTATCTAAAAAAAGATAAACAGATTAAAATTTTAACTCATAATCTGGTGCAATCATTCACAACTTTTGAAGAAAAATAGGAACAACAAAAATTAGAATTCAATGCGGCCTTGAGCAGAACTGTTGAGCTAGAACAAGACTTGAAAGAAATCAATGTGAAACCAATGGCATAATCAAAAGAAGTACAAACTAAACCAACCAAAATGGAATGGTTTCAAATCCACATTCCCCCATTGTCGGTTAAGTGGATGGAAAGATGCTATTTCTTGAGACAAGCAGGGGAAAAAAATGCCAAACTTAAGCACAAAATAGTATTATTAAAAGAATCTTATGATAAACTCTACCAGGCTAAAACTAATGCATGTCAAATTGGGGAATTGTTACTAGCCTATAGAAAACCATCCCAGTTATATTCCATGCTTTTAAATGAACAATTGTTAATATGGAAGCTTTTGAAGATTTCTTGCAATTTACCCCATGATCTAGATGATAAACGGTTTTTACAAGCATTCAAAGAGGCAACCCCTGTTCAGCAAAAAAAATTGTGTGAATTTTTCATACATAATTTTTTTTTAGAAAAAACACTGATTTCTTTATCAACCATTTTGTTGGGGAAGTACAACTTAGAGCCTTCATCTCTACTATATACAAAATCAAATCCATTGGTAGGAGAGAACCAAAGAATATTTGCAAGCAGAAAGAACTGTGGGACTTCAAATGAGATATCCCAATCGAAAACCCTTTGCCTTTAAAGCCTAATTCTGAGGGATTAAAAGCTATGAAATTGTAAGGAACAAATATGATGGCAATCTCCGGATTTGTTTTGAAAATTTCAAAGTTCATGGGCCACAATTAATAGAGAGGGCATGGAGTGCCTGTGAGGAGTGGTACACTCCTCTACCTATGTATCCAAAAGGAGGGAGATGATCTCCCCCACCAATCTAAGGTGGTCCTACAAAAGGGTTGAAGCATTGGCAAAAATATTGCAGTAGCTCAAAACCAAGTGGATAGGGATGCGATACAGACCTCCATTGCTCCTTCAGCCACCCCTTGTAATTTTTGTCGCTACACAGCAAAGTCCTGGGGACTTATATGCATGGAAGATGAGGGTTAAATTCAACAAAGTTTTTCTTAAAAATACTAATCACTTGGATGAAGAGGTAGAATACCTATATGATCTCAGTTCCAAATATGATGAACTAAATAAGAAAAGGGATGTAGATAGGCAGAGGACTCATCAGAGAGTAGGAGGACCTGCTCGGGCTTAGGAAGGGGAGGGTGATGAGGTATAAATAACCTCATGATTATAATAAGCTAAATACCCTTCTTTGTTCTTACCAACCACTTTATCCCTACTAATTATTTATTTTTAGGAGCAATAATTGTCTACATTTTATAAAATGGTGTATAAATTTTTATTTCTCAAAATTTGATTGAAATTAGCTAACTAATGTTGATATAATGGTATAGACTTTAATTTTATTGTACATGACTTACGCATGACCGATGAATGGAGTGGACTTCAAGCAGTTGAAGTTAGAGCGCTAGAAGTTTAGGCGCCAGAAATTTAGGCGTGCATAGTGGAACAACCTCTTTTAAAGCTTTTTGTTAATTTTTTGTTTAAGACTTTATGGCTCCACTCAGAGCCTTTATTATGTTTTATGTCATGAAAATCAATTAGCTGGTTAGTTGCAATTTTATTTTAATAATTTTTCAATGGTGTTTTCCAACCATTTGAAAATTAGGATTTTGTATAGAGCAGTATATATATGTGTAACTATCAAAAACAAGGATATACTGTTATGATATAATCTGAATATTGTTCAACTATGTTATCTATGTTGTTACATTTTTATGATATGAATAAATAATTATTGCTAGTCTTATTCTAAATAATTTGATTTTGAATAATGGAAGTACTATGAATGGATTACCCTAAAGTTGCAAAAGTTTCGTATGTGATGTGAGTTAATCATAGGAACGCCTGAGAGCTAGCCACTCGAGGGATCTCATAGAATAGATAAGTATTTTTATTATCAATGTTGTTATTTCCATTCTATGTATGTTGCATGTAGATAAATGTTACTTTGTGTTCCTATAGGTCATAGTTCTAAGTTTATGATCATTAACTTTTGTTTACTTGGAAATTTCAAAGCACCCACTCTTGTTAATTACAAGTTGTTAAGTGTACTTTCAGTTAGCAGTTAGTCACCTTTGTTAGTTTTAATTTCATAGTTTAACTATAAGTGTTGATTCTTAGATAATTTACATGCTTTCTAGAATAAGAATTTGAATACTTTCTAGCTTTAACAATTTTGTTCTTTCTAGTTTAATTTTTGTTTTTATATATTTCAAAAATTCAGAAAATCTTACTAAGAGAGATGGCCAAAATATCCCCTATTGCATACAGCCTTTGGGCACTACCTAGTCAACAAAACTGGCATATTTTTAACTAATTTGTTAGGACCTTATGATAGCCTATCACAAGGACATCAAGTTTCATGGTCAAGATCTATATTCATTGAAGTCACTTCATGCTAGTTTACAAATTTGTAATCCAAGGTTCAATTAAGGTTTGGTGAGTTGTTACATATTGTTGTTCATTCATCATTCCTTCATGCTTTTCCATTTCATTTCAAGGTTTAATTACCAAAATAGGGTTTGACCAAGGTAAACCCTCATTCACCTAACAAACAACATTTTTCTCTCTTTGATGTGTGATTGCAAATTTTAGATTGAAGATCCTTTGAAGAGAAAAATTGAAAAAAGTTGCAAAGTTGTCAAAGTTGCAAGAAAATTTGTCAAATCACAGAAACTCTTCTACATAATTTATTTTTGGTTGTGTGATAGTGAACACCTGGAATCTAGGAGTGCAAACTTGGAAGAAGAGAACCCAAAAAGCATTTTTCAGGAACCCTAGCCAAGACCTATTCACCATAGGGTGAATGAGTCCTTAGTGGGCTTCAAAAGGTGACTTTCCTATGAAAGGTACACATTGTTTTCTTCTTTCTAGATCTACCTTTTGATTATTGTTTCAATCAGATTTAATTGTTGTTCTTCATTTTCATTTTATAGGTTACATTTTGAATGAAGTATTAAAGGAAAAGATAGGTCTTTGGGTGAACTCATTCATCACCCTACCTACCATTTTTCATTATTTCAATTATTATTATGACATTACTTATATTTATTCATATATTGTGTACACATATGTGATGAATATGTGCATACATATATCCAGATTCATACATGCAAATTCAAATTAGAACTTAATTAATTTTTATGTAGTACACTGATATGGATGGGCTTTGGACACGTACTGATATAGAGATTCATAGATTAAGATTGATTTTAGATGACCCTTTGACCACTGGGGTGTACAGAACCAAGTGATATGATTTTAAAAAGTTTAGTTATGATTAGACGTTCATTAGGAGATGTCCATGCATATTTTTGGGAGACTTTAGTAGTTTTTCTTTCCCAAATGTAGGATTAGGTATCCAGTGATGTTCCTTTGAGTATATTCCAGCTGAGAGTGTCGAAGGAAACTATCAAAACATAATTTTTTCCCTAATATTCTAATAGATCTCAGGTGAGGGCATATCAGGTGACTGTGTGCATATGTCGTTAGGATGGCCCCATTGATTTATCCATAATTTCTTACTAAAGGGAAATGAAGATATTAAAAATTCATTTGAGAACCAGTATATACCTCGAGTATCCTTTTTAGTTTCATGTGATACAAGAACATACAACTATGTCTTAAAGCGGAAACAAACATAGTTTAATTTCCATCTCATTAACCCTTAAGAGGAAAGAAATTTAGTTTTTAGATCGATTAAAATTTTAATGACATAATGGCATGTAAATTAGCATTTCAAGAATAGAAGAATGGACAAAAGAGAAAGAACACAAATATACTTGAGGAAAACCCTTTCAGGAAAAAACCCCAATCTCCAATAGCACAGATCAATTGAATTATCAATAAAAATTCAATTTCAATACAATAGCAAAGTCTATGCTCATGTAGGCTTGAACAAATGTATCTATCTATAACAAGTTACAATACACTTGTAGGCTCATGGCCTCAACTTGGAGATTACATCTTGCTCTTCTAGAGAAAATTTGACAGCACAACCCCTACAATACAATTCAACTCTCTCTCATTTGAGTTCATAAACATTTTCATGTTTATAGTCCTCTATCACGGGAACCCATGGATTCCATGTGTCATCTCCACAATCTCTGGATGCTTGCAAACTGGAATGAAGAACATGCATAAGTCCTAGATTCCCAAAAATAGTAACTTGTCAAACATACAACAACATGCACCAACATGCAATAGCATGCAAGGTGTACAACTTAATATTTCATGCAAATATTAAGTCACCTTCACATGTGTGTCATCCCATTAGAGAAAATCTTTCCACCTTCCAATTTTGAACTCCCTTTTGACTCTTAGTCACTTCAAGTGAAAACTAGTCTATGTTTAGCAACCTTCCAAAATCCTACCAAGTGATAACTCAAAATCAATTAAACATATCACTATAGTGCACCTCTAAGATATTTTCATGAGAACCTCTTCCAAAATGAGTACCCAAGTAACAAGTGGTACAATTTTGTGCCTTCCACCAAATTTGTAGGAAGCCAACCATCGCCAACTCATAGTTGACTTGCAATTAGGTCCCACCAATGGACACATGTCACTACAATGCATCTTTGAGAGGTTTTTACAAACTATTTTCTCCAATTGAGCACCCAAGTGATAAGTGGCACAATATCATGCTTCTCTCCATACATGTAGGAAGCCAACCCATCACCAACTTGTAGTCAACTAGCCATTGGATCCCACAAAATGATTTATCAACTTAGAAACGTATAAATTAGGATTTAATTATAGGAAAGGGATTTATTTGATTAATTAAATAATCATGGGACTCTCAAATGTTGAGAAACCTTAATCCCAACATTCTCCCACTTTTCAAAGACCTTTCAAGAGTAAAAAGATACATAGGATTTTAAATTGTAAGAATCCACCATTATCACAACCCTCCATGAAACCACATGAATCTCTAGCATGCTCTCATAGACTAATAAGATACCTACAAAAAAATCCAATATGTCGACCACACCAAGCCAAAACTCCCATCATCCTCCAACATTCCACCCATGGAAGAAACAAAACAAGACAAGGTGTAGATGCACCAATTCAAAGAACACAAGCATCAAATTTGAGTGAGTAGATTACTACCACAACTCCAATGTGCTCACAAGCTAAACAAAATCATCAAAGTATCCAACTTTAAACCCGTTACTAGAGTGCAACTCTTGAAGCCCAAACTTCTCCATGAACAAGATCGAACACAAATGTTCAAAATACTTGGAACAACAACCACAAGTGATTGTTTAAATCCAACTAAAAAATCCACATGACTGGAAAAAGAAACCACAACAACTACTAATCCATCCAATCATCCATACCTCAAAGGTATCCAACACATCAATAGAACTTATGCCACCAACATATCCAACCCATAAACTACAATCACAAGTTACATGTGCCAATCTCAAACACATCTAGGAACTCCCAATACATGGGTAATGCCAAATCTGAAAATAGACCTCAGCATACTAAGTCTACCAATCAACACTTATACTATGGTGTGACATATAACTCAACCATGTAGACAAGGAACAATCAAAATAATATACACATGCAACATAACTTGTTGCATCATCTCTGATCACATCACCATAACTCTCCCAATCCCACCACATTGTACCATGTGAACATGAACCTCCAGGAAGTAGCCATAGAATACAAATAAAACTTGTGGATCATATCTCAATTATGTCCTTTTGCCAACACCTCAATGTTCCAAGCTATGCCAAGTAAGATATCTATCACAACCCCAAAGTAAAAGCCTCAACAACACCCAACCACTCAATCTTATTAGATCAAACATAACATAATCTCATGACACCAACATGTATGTAAGCCTCTCTAAGAAAGGAAGATCAAACTCATAACATTCCTATATCAATCAGCCCAAGTAACATCTCCAAAATTTTCCCAAGGAGATAAACATGCTACACTCTCCTCAAATGAACCATCCAAAGCTAGAAAACATGGCTCGAGATCCATCTCCATGAGAATACCAAGCATAAAAGCATAATGCATTTGAAAACATTATGGGATATACTTTCAAAAGATTACATACTATAGGTGTTCATACATCTGATGATATACTTTAGCAGGTTGTGAGAGGTCTAGGTTTTATGGAGATTTTCTCTTTAAGGTTGATTCCATCTCACTTGTATAGCCTGTTACACACATCATTAGTAGAGCTAGTCAATGGTAGGACTACAAACTTGATTTGGTGGGTTTTATGATCATAGAAGGTGAAATTCAGGATGCAGGTGTGATTCAAGTATGCATATAATTTTTAAGTTTTTTAAGTTTTAAATTTACATGTACTTGTAACTTCTTGGACTGTAACACATTTATATAAATTATATAATTTGAAATTAATTTTCTTTTTTACATATTCATGTGCATGTGTATATGGAGGTAGCACATGCTACTCCTAGTTTGAGGGAAAATCATGTATGCACACATTCTTCACCTAACCATGTTAGTGGATAGGTGAGCTTTAATTTTTATCTCAGTATACATATATATGTACATGTTCACTTGCTAATGTGTGTGTATTTATATATTTTTTTATAATTTTTAATTACACTTTTGTATATATGTATATATCTAGGGCTCAGGATATATATCAAAGTAGGATTCACACTTGGATGGTCACTCAACTTCATGTCGACATGATGACCTAGAGACCAACTAGATTATACATGTTTATTGTTTTACATATATTCTAGAATATACATGTTATTCTTGAGAGATCATATATGTGCATGTGGGCATTATGTTTATGAACTTATATTTCAGAGACTCTCTAGACATGTTTATATCATCCAAAAAATTGTGTTTATATTTATGTTTTAGATCTATAGATATGTGCATGTATATTTATATTTCAAATATATATCATTTGACATTTGTGTTTATGAGTTCTTATGTTTTAGAGATGTATGTGTATGTTTATATCTGTAAATTTAAGATATCATCCCTAGAAATAATTTATGTTTATGTTTATGTTTATATTTTAGAATGAACGATAATTACATATATACATGATGTAGTATCATTTGGTTATATATATATATATATATATATGATTTGGTTAAATATCTATGTATATACATATTTTCATTCAATGTAAGTTACAAATGTTATATGCACTTAATTTGTGATTTGATTAAACATGTTCAATGTGTGTACATATGATTCAAGATTAGACATGTGATAAATCATACAAAGTATTATATACACATGTGATTGTACCTAATTTTCATTTCAAATAGTAGATTAAATTAAATTTTTATTATAGACTATATAATTTCATTTAAGTAATCATGCACTTTATATTATTGAACTCAAGTATAGATTCAACCTATGTACAATTTTCAACTCTAGAAAATCGACCGCCAACAATTCACTGATGGAAAATTCACCATCAACAATTCACTGCTAGAAAATTCACTGCCACCAACAATTCATCGCCACAGAAAATTAATTGCCAAAAAATCATGCAATTAATTTTTTGTGCAATGAATTGTCATGGTGGTGAATTTTCCTACGGTGAATTTTTGGTGGTGAATTTTCCCTCGGTGAATTGCTATCAGTGAATGTTTCGTATGCCATGTATATATATATATATGCTTGAGACTTAATCTTGAAACTAAATCAAGTACTTAACTTTGAAGTGTGAGATCTTAATTGGATGATTAGACATGTATATTTATGTTGTACATGACATGATGAAAACTAAAATAAGTGTGCATTAATTAATTTTTAAAATAACTTAATATTACATGTATTAATTGACCAACACCAAGTAAAGAAATAAACTCTCATTTATTGTGTAATATATCAAAAATAGGGGGCCACATAACAAATAACAAATAAATTTGGTATGATAGGGCCACACAAAAATATTACAAATACTACAACTGTGTTCAAGTTGATAGAGTGGGAGAATGTATTCCACCTTAAATTGATTGGATGAGAAAGGATGCAATGAACTATTACACCAAAATCAAGCATAGTTTAGGAAAGTACAAGATTATTAAGTGATGAATGAATCCAAGCACTTGAGCCTCCTATTGATATAAGTAAGAGAATAAATGAGAGAAATTTTTCTTATAAGTTTCCTAAACTACTTTGAACCATCAATAAATAATTCTCCAAGAAAAAATAATAAAGGAACAAAGTGTACACAACACCTTAGCATTATCCCACTAATATTTTCATAAGGGGATCATAAAAATGTAAATGAAAAACCATAGAGAATCTCATTGCAAAGACAAATATCCCAATAATATTATACATCATTTATGTTTCTCTATAATCATAGGTTCCAACAAAGTAATTATAAAATCAATAAATGCATGTAATCCATGAATCTATATATATTATCTCAAGGCCCATCCTCCAAGTAGAAAATTTAAAACTCAAATTTGTGTCTTGAAGATACTTGAATATCCTCTACAAAAAAATCTACTACTTGTTATCCAACATGGAAACACAAATCTCCTTAGAACTCTCACTTACCTAAGTTTCATAAATATATATAGATATATATATATATATATATATTATATATATTATATATATATATATATTATATATATATATATATATATATATATATATATCATATCACCTCACCTTTGCATAACTTAAGTGACTTCCAAAAAAATTTATAAGGTTTTGTATAGCTTCTAAATCATTGCACTTGACGTGCAATTATCTAAGTACCCAATAAATTAAATTTTCTCATTATATTAAAGAGCTTCTCTCTTGTAAGATAATTTAAGAAAAATGACCAATCAAATGTTATAAAATTGAGACCTAAAATAACTATAAATTTTCTTATAATTTAGTATAATAAAATAACCATCTTGGGCTTAAATCCTATCAAATGTCCACATGAAAAGAGCTCATTGAATTGTTGATTTCAACATTTGGTACTATCTAAAATTTATTAATTGTGGACAATAGAACATGGAACAATTCATATAAATATAAAAATATCATTCAAAAATACCATACTCCTCTACCTAAACCCAACATACTAGCCTATCATACTTCTTTTTATAGGCACTACAATCTTATTAACTTTTACTTCAATTAGTATACTAACTAAAATAAAAGATATAACAACTTTAATAACATCCATGTTCATGAAGCAAGAAAACTCACATATATCACACCCAAATGTTATAGCTCGATGCACACTTATTGTTCTTAATTGCTTAAATGTATTAACAAAAATACATGATTATGATGCATTTATACCACGTCGAATGGTTCAACTTGCTTCTCAATAAATTGTAATATTCTCTGATGATCATCTCTATCTAGTCTCCACTTATGGCATCCATGTGCACTTGGAACTTGATGAGGAGATAGGCCTATAGAAATTGCTAGGTGACTATATTGATACACCATGATGTCAAGATGGTAATCAATAAAATGAATCCCATTTTGAAGAATTTTGACTTATTTGAGATATGTCCCTTGCACTACAACTAAACCTGTGGGAAACAACATTCCATCATTTGTTTCTAGTTTTTTAACTTCATCCTCTCCTTTGTGTAACACAATAAATAATAAACAACACCTTCTATATTTCCAACCTCTACTATGACTACAAAACATCTCTTGTACATATACAATGTTCCATTTAAAAAAATTAGAACCAATCTTTAATTCTAAAAAAAAAAAAATTACAAACTTTGCATGATATATGTGTACCTTTTTTAATCAATCTTAAAATGTGGTCATAATCAATTGAAAACAAAGGAATGTCTTCAAATACTTTGTCTTCATCTTCATTGTGTGTGTCAGTAACAACTAGTGGCACCAAATTCCATTCACCAACATATCCACATTGTTGGTTGTTCCAATTATCATAATCCTCCAAAATACAGCCATAATAAAAACTAGAGTAATCCCTAGTGCATAATATCCATGTGTGACCATTTGTGCTCATCACACAATGCAAATATCATGTTTTCTCTACGCTCTTGCATCCATGCATTATTCTTCTATCTATACCTATAAATTATATAATATTAATTCAAAATAAAATAATTTTACAGTTCTTAACTTAATTTTTTTTAAACAAGTGAAACTTTTTCCAAACAATAAATTACATACTTGATATCTCCCAAAATACTCTATTTGGAGATGGGTTCCTCCCTAAATATGTGCCCACATCACATGAAAAGTGCTTCTTAAACCATTCAAAAACACCATGTGCATCATTTATATGATCTCCCTCATAATTCATTTGAGGTTTTCTTAGAGCGTGTTTGATGCAAGCTCCTATACCATCATGTTGACCCTTTCCATGCCCACTCTCAAAGAAACTCCAAACACATGGTATAGTGTCATGTCAATGATATCTACATAGTGCATAAAATGGCCTTTGTGATTTGAATTGTGATGCACACCCATCATACCATACAAAATACTTTTTAATATTCACACCTCTTCTTGCCAAATCTTCAAAAATA
The DNA here is from genome assembly GCA_007258455.2 of Sequoia sempervirens. Classification (NCBI taxonomy): domain Eukaryota; kingdom Viridiplantae; phylum Streptophyta; class Pinopsida; order Cupressales; family Cupressaceae; genus Sequoia; species Sequoia sempervirens. Next base: position 103,162 of record VDFB02266196.1, read on the forward strand.
TTCTTAAAGCAATGTTGGACAAAATGTGTGTCATTCTCTTTATCATCATTGATATAAAAGTGGCATTCTTTATTAATGACTCATTCTTCATATGTAATGTCAACACCATCAAAATCCAATTGTGCATGTCGATAACATACATGCACCAAAATAGTGATCTGATCTAAATAGTAATATTGTGCTTGAATATCCTTTTCATGGGAAAAAGAGTAAGTTTGTGTAAAGTCAACTATTGATAAAATTGTTCCAAGTGGGAAAGTATCTCTTAATAATTGAAATTGTTTTTCTTGCCACTTAGCAAAAAATGAAAAATGTATGTACAATTGTATCAATTTAAGAAAATTTTCCATAAATGTTCCAATAGGTACCTCCTCTTCTACATAATCTAACCTTATGGATTCTTTCCCAATTTTTATTTCAAAATTTATGTACTTGTAACTCTTATAATTTACCATGTTCGTCATGTCAGTATCTCCATTTCTCAAGAGAAATTTTAGCCAAATTTCCACATGTTTCACAAAGTTCTTTTATGAATTTCATTGGACCATCTACATCATCATAAGATTTATTACATGAGATGGATGTTCTGAATTGACTTACTCATTTATGAGGTGCATTTTGAGAATCGTCACTTTCTTCTCTGGTCTTTTGAAACAACTAATAGTAAAGATCAAATTCAATATGATAACAACAACAAGTTCCAAAAACCTTATCTCCCTTCACATAATGTGGCCTTAACATTTCAAACATTTTTTTCCAATCTTTATATGAGGGTTTAGATCACAAAACATCACATACATCTCATGTTGTGTTATGTCTAACCAATATTTTGTATGCATTTCAAAATTGTTTGGCATGATCCTGTGTTTGATAAAATCTCTTTCATTTGATGAAGGATGATTATGATCATGCCAAAAACTTGAGATAAAGTTCCTAACACCATCTTCGATCTTTTCAAAATGAGGAGCCCTACACAACATTTCATATTTTCCTTCTACAGTAGTATCATCCAAAACCTTTTTCCTTTTCACATATCTTGCTAGTGTCTTTCTACTTAAGCCAATTTCAGTTGAAAGTGAAGAGATTTGATGCATTCTTGGTATTTGTGGACTTACAATAGATTTAAAAATCACTCTTCTTGAAATGCTCTTATGCTCTTATCAATATTATTTCCCAATGGAACCCAAACCATTTTAAACTTTTTTAACAATATCTTTTTCTAGGCATCTTTTTCTCTTTTTTGTGAAAACTACACCCAACAATTATAATGGCTTTTCTAGCTCATCATGAAGAAGAAAATTTGATAACAATTGGGCTTGACCAAGTGTATCATGTTTTTTGAAATAAGCCTCAAGTATTTCCTTTGAAATTTTATTCAATGACCTCTTAGTAGTTTGACTAGGTTGTTTAGCATAAAATTTTAATTTCTCTATATTCATTTCAAGTAAATGATCTATATTAAATTGTAAGAATTTTTTCTCTTCACCTCTTTAATTAGATTCATAGTATGAATATTGGTAGAAGGAAGCAATCCTAACCCTTCTCCACCATCAAAGTGTGGATGTGCCTCCTCTCTAACATCATTTTTTTGTGCTTGAGTCTCCTCCCTAACATCAACTATCTGTGATTCATCCTCCTCTACTCCAATAACTAAATTAGGCTTGACCTCTACTCCATTTTTTGTATGTTGAGCCCTACACATATCATATAAAAGAGAATATTTTAGAATATATATTTAAGGGAATTGTTGCAAGAATGAAATGTTTTGTCATTAATGTCATGGTTGCAAGTTATTGGTTGTATATGTTGAGGATATTGAGAAAATTGTAATGGAAGGTTGTAGTTGTTTAGTGGTTGCTTTGATTTTTGCTTTGGGATTTTCTCCTATGCTCATGTTGTTCAAATATGTTAGTCATGGTTGTTGTAAGCTATTATATCCAGGATTTAGGCTTATGGATCATTGTACAGTGTGAGTTATGTTCACCAGTTGTGAACTATGCTTTTCAGGGTTTCTAATTGAGGTTCAGGAGAAATGCAGTTGCTTCAGATTTCTTCTTGCTTGATTCTTATGACTTGTAGTTCTAGAGTTTAGGTGATATGTTTGTGTTGAAGATATTTTTTCATTTAGAAAGATTGGATCATGTTAAGGATTTTTTGTACTTAATTTTTTTGTGTTTTACACTGGTTTGGCTAACCTTGTTGTTGGACTCAAGGAACACTGAGAGGGGGGGTGAATCATTTTTCAGCAATATTTAAATTTTAATCCATATTTTAAACCATTCATAGCATTTAAACAAAAGTGAAGATGCAAGCATATGAAGGAAACAATCAAAACACCATAACACCAATATTTTTACGTGGAAACCTTGTTAGATGAAAAACCACAGTAGAGGTTAATCCAAAATACATACTTTGTTGAAAGTATGAAGAAAAGGGGAATGCACATGCATTCAGGCACACCGCCTAGAGCTCACTGCTCAAAAACAAGAAGGCTCATTGCCTTACAATATGTTTGGATTACAACAAAAGGTTTAACAGAGAAAATAGCATCTACAATTGCCTGGTTTCAGTTTCAGTGAAGCTCATATATTAGATTTTGGACCTTCTATCTGATTCTGCAATTTGCTCTACTCTGCTCTACCTTAATTCATGACAATCCTCTTCTACTCAATTAGAACTATGCCAAATTTTTCAACAACCCTTCTATTATTCACACATTTCGAACATGCACCAAATCGCACTACAAAATGAATTAATCAATCTCTTATACATATATCTGCTAGCAAGAATTCAATCGCTATATGCCAGCTTCAGCATAATGAAAAAAAAAATTCAAATGTCAGCTCAGATCATGAATAATCTTTAGTGCACACCCATATAAGTCAGCCAAACCATGGCTAGGACCCAAAACAAAATTTCCAACACAAGAATACCTTAATTAATTATACCTCAAATATCCACGACATGCCATATTCACTAAGTCGACCACCATGAGTTAATAAATAGAAAATCATCCTGATAGATCTCCTAACTCATACACCGATTAATGCAACATCACAAAACTTAACAATAAGATAATATAGATGCTTAATGACTTTCTTTGAGATCCACAACTCAAAAATATAATTTGATGAGGCATACAGATTGACATACTAACCGGATACCCTATTCTTCATTCTCTCTATCGGTATTACTTTACCCTTTACTCTACCTACTGGTATGAACAAATCCTAGTCTGTGGACTAAAATAATGACTTACGTTGCCATCAATGACAACATTAGAAGCCATATGCCAACAATCTCCCCCTTTGGCATTGATGGCAACACTTAATGAAAAATGACTAAGTGTCAGAACCAATGATTATGCTGCCAAAGTTTAAAATTTCAAATTTTCAAAATATAGCTCCCCCTTAGAATGATAAGGAATTTTTCACTGCTCTCTCTCCCCCTTTGACATCAATGAAAAACATATTTTGGGTCTCCTCCTTTTCTAATTCAAAAATTCGATCAAAATTTAAAGTAATAAAATTGCTACTTGAGTCAGAAAATTATCTTGTACTTATCTTTCATCTCTGAAAGAAATTTCCTCCAAGCTTCTACTAAAATCCCAATGATTAAGATCAAGTTGTTCCCAGATGTCTGGTTGATCATCCGGATGAGAGATTTCAGAATTGTGATTGCCTCTTCTAACTTCTCTCCTTTCCTCAGAACCTCAATCAATTGCTCCAATCTGCATTCAGTTAAATCCTTCACTTTCCAAAAAAGTGTCCACAAGGTTGTTTCTGGTGAAAAGAACTTTTGTGTACTCAAAATGAAATTCTTGAATCCTTTTCTTGACTACACCATCCTGATCTCGAAACACGTTATAATCCTGACCAATCTTGTTCAGCTCTGATTCAATTTGCTCCAATTTCTCTTTATATCTCCCAACTGCATGAGGCCAACGAAGACAATAGTTGTAAATGTTATTTGTAGTATTTATGCATTGTCTCAACATATTTATTTTCCATTTTAGTTTGGTGAGAGATAGCCTAAACTTCTCCTTTAGATGTAGAATTGTTTCTCCCTCTTTCCTACCCTCAAACTCAGAGACCATGGCTTCCTTAATGCATTCAATCATCTCTTTAGGAAACACATTCTAAAAACTCTCCAAACCAATGTTATTGTGCACTGTAAAATAAGTACTTAGAGTGCTCTCAATTAGATCTTGCTCATATAAGGGTCTATCAAACCATATGTTAGTAATTTTTTGCATCCCATCTTTCTCTTGAATAAGCTACAGTACCTTTACTTTGATGAAACACCTTCTTCTTCACTTCCTTCTACCATTACTATAGCCGGTTCAACTAATTTTGGTTCATCCCTTGGAGTGTACTCATCATATTCTTCATCTTTTATGTCCACAATCACTTGTTCTTTACCTTTTCCTTCAATTTTTGGAGTCTTGTGTGTTGGAGGAATGTAATCAGCAATCTCTTGAGCTCTTTTCTTCTTCCTCTCCATCTCACCAAAAGAGGATCCAACTTCGAGTGCTTTTACCGGAATGGAAAGACTAATTGCACCAAACTTCCCTAGTAATTCTTTAAAGAAATTTGCATACTCTTGCTCACAATTTTCCAAAGTATTAGAATGCTCAAAAATTTGCTTACAGATCGATTCATTCTCCTTCCATACAACATTATTGATCTGAGGCAGGAAATTCAGAAAATACATCACAAGACATATGACCAAGGTACCAAACCTAAAGGGGTAATTTTCCTCCTTTGTTAGTTGCACATTTTCCATCAATTGATCTTTTAGCAATCCACATAGGTCAAAATCTTGATCCTCCATTATCATCTTATGAGAGATATAAATTGCACCTACCGAAGTTGCACCTTCCCTATTTCTGAAAAATATTTTGTATGAGATTCCATGTATAATGTACCTTGTTATCAGATCTTTGATCGTCGAATTATCATAGCCCTCTGATCTCCAGTTACTTCGGTTAGGGTTTTGACTTCCTTGTTCCGAATTGACTTCTTTTTCGGTATATCCCTGACATTGCATAATCCAGTTAGATTCTTAATCATCTCTTTCAAAATGAGAGAGGGTTTATCCAGAGTTACAATGTCATCATTCAATCTGTTCAAGATAAACCTAACCACTTCCATGTTATCAAAATAAGGAAATTCACTCAAAATGTCCAAACTTTTGTGTTTCACACCTTCAAGCCACTTTAATTCATCGGCCGGAAACAAATTTCTCACATCCCTAATCTTCTTACTGTTATACTCATCCAAATTTACCATTCCTTTGATTTCCTTCATTTTCTTTTTTGTATCGAACAAGTTTCTGCTGAAAACTAAATTAAGTAAGAATTCTACAAGCAATTGAAATACCTAATGAATTCATTGTTGAATTGACTTTACTCCTTCAAAATTCTACTGCAGAGGCTCTTCTTCTATTCTTCTTCAATGTAAGGTGACAAATGAGGGTTCCAAATACCTTTTATAACTTGCACACCTAACCTTTTTACCACATTAAATTTTTTTCCCTAGGTGTTCTGGATACTCTGTTTTCTCAGTCAGCAAGAGAAGAATTCATCTGCAAACCTTCCACTTCTCAAATTTTACACATGCGATCACTGATACATTTGTAGACTGATAGCACAACTACTGACAATTTCCTACATTCCAGTGCTAACTACTGACCGGGGGACAAAGGATTTTCTTGAAAAAATCCCCCTAGGCCAATGGCCTGAGATCAATTTTTAGAGGAATTACCAGAAACTACTTCTGGTGCGGACTTATCTCCTTCATCAGATTCATTCTTCCTTACCCATGTTTTCTTCATTTGATCTCTTATCTCTTCCACAGTCATTTTTCCTTTTCCTTTATCTTTCTGTGAAATTTTTCCTTTATATATCGGACCTCTTCTATCCATGTTTTTGTTCCTGTAGAATCTTGCAATGTGACCAAATCTGTTGCAATTGTGAAACAAGGATTTCTTTATCTAGACCACTCATTCCATTGATTTCCTCTTGATCTGCATTGATTATCAACATGCACAAATCTTCCACAGGTTTAGCATTTAACATTCCTTATACTGACAGACATACTTTTGCATTGAATTGATTTATGACCAAACTTGTTGCAACTGAAACATTAACTGGGAAATGATGGACTGCTTGAATTCATTTTACTTCTACACTGAGAAGCCATATGACCAAATTTATTACAAGCAAAGCAGTAACCATTAAAATTTTGAGCATTGGGTTGTCTTATCGCATACCTTCTGCCTCTATTCATCTGATTTCTTTGTTTGGAGTCCTTATGTTTAGATTTGGAGCTTTCTTTCTTCTCATATCCAAGACCTCACTTGTCATTTTCATCCTTGTATCCTTTAGTCAACTCATCAATATTAGTAGAACTGGTCCTAAACTTCTCCTTGTATTCATTTGCAGTAGTGAGTTCATGTCTAAGAATAACTATCTATCTTTCAAGTTCTTGTTCATTATTTATGGATTGTTGCAGTTCAATCTCCAGCTGAATGAATCCACTATTAACTCTGTTGCATTCTTCAGATTTTTCTTTTAAGGAATGGGCCAGATTCTCCTCATTCTTCCTTATTTATTCAATCTCCTTAGTTTTCCTCATCACCATAGATTACATCTCAAGCTTTAGAGCAGCATTGTCTCTAGCAAGCTTTTCACATTCTTCAGTTATTTATTTTAGGGTCTGATTCAAGTGAACATCTTCCAAGCTTTTACTTTATTTTTGCTTTAGCTGATCACATAGTTCCTTCCTCTTTTCTTTTGACTCATTTATTTTATCCTTCAATGATTGAATGAATTTTTCAACATCCTCAATATTTCTTTTTAATTCTAGGACTTCTGCTTTAGACTGATCAATATCATCAAGTGCCACCAAAAGTTGTTGTTGAAGACAACCAAATTCCATTGCATTTCAAGATTCACCTCAAGTTGTTAAAATTCTTCAAAGGAACCTTGCTCTGATACCAATTGTTAGACTCAAGGAACACTGAGAGGGGGGGTGAATCAGTGTTCACGAATATTTAAATTTTAATCCAATTCTTAAACCATTCACAACATTTAAACAAAAGTGAAGATGCAAGAATATGAAGGAAAAAATCAAAACACCATAACACCAAGATTTTTACATGGAAACCTTGTTAGTGGAAAAACCACAGTGGAGGTTAATCCACAATTTATACACTGTTAAAAGTATGAAGAAAAAGGGGAATGCACATGCATTCAAGCACACTGTCTAGAGCTCACTGCTCAAAAACAAGAAGGATCACTTCCTTACAATATGTTTCGATTACAAAAAAAGGTTGAACTAAGAAAATAGCATCTACAATTTTATGGTTTCAATTCTGGTGAAGCTCATATCTCATATTCTAGACCTTTTGTCTAATTCTATAATTTGCTCTACTCTGCTCTGCCTTAATTCATGACAATCCTCTTCTGCTCAATTGGAACTATGTCAAATCGCTCAACAACCCTTCTATTATTTGCACATTTCGAACATGCACCAACTTGAACTACAAAATGAATTAATCGATCTCTTATATATATATATATATATATATATCCACTAGCAAGAATTCAATCGCTATACGTCGGCTTCAACACAATGAAAATAATTTTTTTTGAAATGTCGGCTCAAATCATGAATAATTTTTAGTTCGCACCCATATAAGTTGGCCAAACCATGGCTAGGACCCAAAACAAAATTTCCAACACAAGAATACTTTAATTAATTATACCTCGAATATTCACAACATGCCATATTCACTAAGTCGGCCACCATGAGTTAATAAACAAAAAATCATCCTACCAAATCTCCTAACTCGTACACCGATTAATGCAACATCACAAAACTTAACAATAAGATAATATAGATGCTTAACAAATTTCTCTAAGATCCACAACTCAAAAAGATAATTTGGTGAGGCATACATATTTTAATACTAGCTAGATACCTTGTTCTTCATTCTCTCTGTTGGTATTACTTTGTCCTTTACTCTGCCTGTCAGTATGAACAAATCCTGATCTATAGACTGAAATAATGACTTAGGTTGCCATCAATGACAATACTAGAATCCATATGCCAACACTTGTGTTAAATACTACTTTCAAAGTTAATGAAGCATGTTGGGACTTATTTGGGTCTTCATCAAGAATTTTTTTGGGTCACCCTCATTCTAATTCCACCCTAGAATGTTTTGGTGCTGACCTAATTTGAATTTGAATGATGTTTGGACAACTTTCGATATGTTTCAAAGTTAAAGATGGTATAAATATAGGATGAGATATTGATGAAAGTGAAGTTCAAAGAGATAGTGAAAAGATATACATCAAGATAGATGTGAAGTATATGTGAGATAGTGTGTATGTGATGCGAGTTTGGTAGATCAGTACAAAGTCTAATTGCTAATTTTCCGGATATAGTGAGTTGAAGGTGTACTCTATCATTCATGCATGTCTGCAATTGGTTGAGTGAATCATGGTGGAAATCTTTGTTGCATTGATATTTTCTTCTATGTGTAACATATCTCTTCTATATTCTTTGTATCTATGTGGCAATGAGCCCTCCAGGTGGTTAACCCTTGTTGGATAGTGAATCTTGATCCGGACAGTGAGTCCTTTTGGTAGTGAGCCTTAACAAGAAATGATCCTTTGTAATTGGTTTTGATGTTATTTATATTATGAGCTAATCCTTACCATAGTTTTTCCCTTATTATTTTTTGCACATAAATCTAGTGTTATTGTGTATATGTGATCCTTTTTTCAGTTTTTACCTTTGCATTTAATGTTTAATCATTTAGAAAAGTAATCATTTGTGATTGATCTAATCTCTGCTGAAAGTATTAAAGGATAAATTTTGTGACAACTAATTCACCCCCCCTCTTAGTTTTCTTGTTCAACAATTGGTATTAGAGCTTGGTTCCTTGGAGAAGAGCTTAACCACTTAAGTAAGGTCCGAATAGCAAGCAAGATCACTTTTGAGTATCCAAAGTTTGATGGAACCAACTATGGTATCTAGAAAATATTGATGGAAGAATATCTAGAGTATTTTGGATATGATGTAGAGAAAGCATACAAGACTCCTTACACTCCTACTAATGTTCCAAGTACAGCTAATGAAATCAATGCACATGAAGTGAACAATAAGGCGAAGTTCATCTTGAAGAATAGTCTTGCACATTCTGAGTTGATTAAAATTCAAAATCTAAAGACTGCTAAAGATGTCTAGGATACTTTAGAAAATGCACATGGAGGTGATGAAAGGGTTAAAGAAGTAAAGTTGCAAAATTCACAAACACAATTTGAGCTCCTGCATATGTTTGAAAATGAGAACATTAAATCCTATGTATAGAGAGTAGATGAAGTGGTAGGTGGAATGTGAGGACTTGGTGCTATAGTAGATGAACCCAGGATTGTAAAGAAGATTCTTAGGACTCTCCCTAATGCATACTATGAAAAGGTATCTACTATTGAAGAACATATAGACTACAAGACCTACACCAAAGATGAGTTATTGGGAACTTTGACATCTTATGAAATGAGGAAGCCAAACTTGAGAAATGGATCCAAATTAGAGACAGCTTTCAAGGCTACAAGAGTTAAAGATCCGAATGAAGAGAATCTTGATGAAGTACAAGATAACTTTGTGAGAAGAATAAGGAAAGGCTTCGACAAGTATGAAGGTAAGTCACCCTTTAAATTCTTTAGTTGTGGAGGAATAGGTCATTATGCTTTGAGGTGTCCAGAAAGAGCTAAAAGGAACAAACAAAGATATGAGAAAGAAAACAAAGGTAAAAAGAGCAATAGAGCATATTATGTGAATGAGGATGCTAGTATTTCTGATGAGGAATCTGATTATGGGGATCCTGATGAAAATGAATGCTTGTTCTTGCCTATAAAAGATGAACCTACTTCTGCTAATTCTAAAAGATGGGTGAAAGGATGTCCTCCAGAGAAGGAGAAAGAGAAAAAGGAAGATATTGTAATCTCTACCCTACATGCTAAATAGGAAAAGAACTATTGGTTTTTTTACAATGGCTATTCACATCACATGAATGGTGACAAGAGTAAGTTTTTTAAACTTGAAGAGTATGATGGAGGCTTAGTTATGTTTGAAGATGATACTAGTGTTAAGATTTGTAGGATAGGTTCAGTAAGTTTTGATGGCAAACATAATACTAATTATGTCTACTATGTTAAGGGCTTAAGGCATAATCTCTTGAGTGTTCAACGGATGTGTAGCAAAGGATATAATCATGTATTTAAATATGAGAGATGTGAAATTAAGAAAGTATCCAGAATAGGGATTGTTGTAGGAAAGAAGTTAGAAGGAAATATATATCAACTTAAAGGTGTTGATGGACGTTGCTTTATGACTCATATTAATGACAACTGGTTATGGCATTGAAGAATGTTTCATATAATTTTGATAACTTGGTGAGGATTAGTGCAGTGCAAGCCATGAGAGATTTACCAAGGATTACAAATCCTATTAATGCTATTTGCATGTACTACCAGTTTGGGAAGCATGCAAGAAATAACTTCATATCAAAGGAACAATCTACTACCGTACTGTTGGATTTAATTCATATAAATCTCTATGATCCTACAAGAGTGAGAAATATACAAGGTGAAAGGTACTTTATGATTACTCTAGGTATACATGGGTTACATTTCTTATAGAAAAATTTGATGCATTAGATAGATTCAAGACATTCAAAGTTGTGGTTGAGAATGAAGTAAATTTGAGAATAAAATATCTAAGGTCTGAAAGAGGTGATGAATTCACCTCCCATGAGTTTAACATGTTTTGTGAAGTTCCTGGAATAAAAAGACAGTTATTTTCCCTGAGAACTTCTCAGCAAAATGGAGTTGTTGAAAGGAAAGACAAAATAATTCAAGAAGTTGCTAGATCAATGATGACTGAAGCTGGTCTACCGAAAGTTTAATGGAGAGAAGCTATTCATATTATTGTTTATGTGTTCAATCTAATTCAAGCAAGATCCAACAATACTAAGACCCCATGTGAGCTATGGTGTAGAAGAATTCCTATTGTTAAGTACTTCAAGATATTTGGAAGAAAATGTTATATCAAACATGATGAAGAAAATTTTGGAAAGTTTGATGTTAGAAGTGATGAAGGTATTTTTCCTGGATATTCTACTAAAAGAAAAATCTATAGATGTTTTAATAAAAGACTAAGGAAGATTGTAGAAAGCACAAATGTCAAAGTGGATGAAGCAATGAACAACTCAATTGAATTTGATGGATATGTATCTGATGAACCTGATTGCATAAGGATTGAAGAAGTTGTGGAAGAATAAGAAAAGGATTAGCAAGAGAAGTAGAATGAATAAGACGAAGAAGAAGCTCAAGTGGTGTTCCCAAATACACCTAAATATGTGCAGAAAAATCATTCAGAAAGTTAGATCATTGGAGACAAGACAAAAGGAGTATTGAAAAGAAGCAAAGTTGTTGGATAAATCTTTGTTTACTTTCTAAGATTGAACCAATGACTGTAAGTGAAGCATGTAAAGATGAGCATTGGATGGAAGCTATGAAAAAAGAACTTATGCAGATTGAAAAGAATCAAACTTGGGAATTGGTCCCTAGACCAGCAAATAAAAATATAATTGGATCAAAGTGGGTATTAAAAAACAAGTTGAATGAGAATGGAGAATTGGTCAAAAATAAAGCAAGGCTTGTGTGTAAAGTCTACTCACAAGTAGAAGGCATATATTTTTAGGAGAGTTTTGCTCTAGTGGCAAGAATGGAAACTATCAAGATGTTCTTAGCACTGTTGCTCATAAAGACTTCAAGGTCTATCAAATGGATGTTCAGTCTGCATTTTTGAATGGTGAACTAGAAGAAGAGGTCTACATAGAACAACCTAAAGGATTTCAGCTGTCAGATCAATTAGATATGGTCTGCAAATTAAAAAAATCTTTGTATGGATTGAAGCAAGCTCCTTGAGTGTTAGACAGGTATTCAATTCAGCAAGGTTTCAACAAAGGTATGACAAATAGTAATATGTATTTTAAAATTGAAAATGACAAAATATTGATTGTGGTTGTATATGTTGATGACATTATTTTTGGAGGAAATGAAACTACGTGTAAGATGTTTGTGAAATAAATGCAAAAAGAATTTGAGATGTCTATGTTTGGTGAGATGAATTTATTTCTTAGCCTGCAAATTAATCAAACAGAGAAAGGGGTTTTTATTTCACAGTCAAAGTATGTAAGAGAGATGTTGAAGAAGTTTGGGATGGATGGTTCCAAACCGGTATGCACTCCTATGGTGACTGGTTACAAATTAAGTAGAGATGATAATTCTCCTAAGGCTGATTAGAGAAAATATAGATCTATGATTGGTGGACTGTTGTATTTGACTACTACTAGACAAGATATTATGCATATAGTCTATCTTGTGGCTAGATTTCAAGAATATCCTAAAGAAACACATGTTGTTGTTGTAAAGAGGATATTCAGATATTTGAATGGCACTTTGGATTATGGCTTATGGTATCCTATGGATACTAACTTTACACTAAGTGCTTATATAGATGTAGATCAGGTTGGTTGTGTAGATGACAAAAAAAATACAAGTCGTGGTGCATTCTTTCTTGTTGTAGATTGGTGGCTTGGTTGAGTAAAAAGAAAGATTTAGTTTCCTTGTCCACTGCTGAAGCTACGTATATTATTCTACATCATGTTGCACACAAGTTTTATGGATCAAACAGACATTGAAAGATATCAAAGTAATGTATGAAGATCCTATTTCTATCTTCTATGATAATACAAGTGAAATTAGCATTTCAAAGAATCCAATGATGCAATCAAGGACAAAGCATATATCTATCAGGCATCATTTCTTGAGAGAAAAGGTTGTGGAGAATGAAGTAAAACTTGAGTATGTAGCTACGAAGGATCATATTGCTGATATATTTACAAAGGCTCTTCCTAAAGATTCTTTTGAGTATCTCCAAGACAAGATAGGGGTGATTTCCCCTCCTTTCTTGAAATAAATGCATATGGAGATGCATCAGTCTGGTGGGTATATGGATCTATCTTTCTTCTGGACTAATGTTTTGGTGGCTACCTGGTATATGGAGATGCAGATAGTGTCATGTGTTGTCATTGAAAAAATATTTTGTGCTTAATGTCAAAGGGGAAATCAATGTAAAACATATTTTTCCTTTTCCATTGATGTCAAAAAGGGAGATAAGGAAGATTGGAAAAAAAAATCTACTAAGATAAGGAAGATGTGAAAAAGGTTATCTACTAAGGGGGAGAAACAAAAATTAAAAAGTGTTCAAAGCTAGAGTGTAGTCTTTGATGGTTTCTCACATCATGTGTTGCCATCAATGACAAAGGGGGAGATTTTTGTAAGAATGAAAGGTGTTGTCATTGATTTCAACTAGTTATCTAGTTATCAATTGGTTTTTTTTGTCATTCATGTCATGGTTGTAGGTTATTGGCTATATATGTTGAGGATATTGAGAAAATTGTAATGGAAAGGTTGTAGGTATTCAATGGTTTCTTCGGGTTTTGATTCAGGATTTGTTCCTATGCTCGTGTGGTCCAAATATGTTAATCATGGTTGTTGTAAGCTGCTATATCAAGGATTTGGGCTTCTACATCATTATACAATGTGAGTTATGTTCACCATTTGTGAACTGTGCTTTTCAAGGTTTTTGGCTAAGATTTGGGAGAAATGTAGTTGCTCTGGATTTCTTCTTGCTCAAGTCTTATGACTTGTGGTTCTAGAGTTAAGGTGATATGTTTGTGTTGAAGATATTTTTTTCATTTGGAAAGATTGGATCATGTTAAGGATTGTGTGTGCTTAGTTTTTCTATGTGTTTTACACTCGTTTGGTTGACCTTGTGTTAAACACTACCATAAAAGTTAATGAAGCATGTTGGGACTTATTTGGGTCCTCATCAAGCGTGTTTATGGGTCGCCCTAATTCTAATTCCACCCTATACTATTTTGGAACTGACCTAATTTAAATTTGAATGATGTATGGCCGACTTTGGATATGTTTCAAAGTTGAAGATGGTATAAATACTAGATGAAATATTGATGAAAGATAAGTACAAAGAGATAGTGAACAGATATAGATCAAGATAGATGTGAAGTAGATCTGAGATAGTGTGTATGTGATGCGAGTTTTGCAGATCAATGCGAAGTCTAATTGTTGAGTTTATGGATGTAGTGAACTGAAGGTGTACTCTATCATTCATGCATGTCTACAAGTGGTTGAGTGAATCGTGGTGGAAATCTCTATTGCATTGAGATTATTTTCTTTGTGTAACATATCTCTTCTATATTCTTTGTATCTATATGGTAGTGAGTCCTCTGGGTGGTAAACCCTTGTTGGACAATGAGTCCTAATCCGAACAATGAGTCCTTATTTTGGAAGTGAGCCTTTGTAATCAATTTTGATATTCTTTATATTGTGATCTAATCCTCACCGTGGTTTTTCCCTTATTTGGTTCTCCACGTAAATCTAGTGTTACTGTGTATGTGTGATCCTTTTTCAATTTTTTCCTTTGCATTTAATGTTTAATCATTTAATAGAGTAATGATTTGTGATTGCTCTAATCCTTGGTGAAAGTCTTAAAGGATAAATTTGGTGACAACTGATTCACCCCCCCTCTCAATTGTCTTATTCAATAAGAATAAATTGGCATCAAAACATTGAACTTAATCTAAGTTGTAGTTCAATTCTTGTAAACAATTAAATCTAAATTCGCATGTATTTTCTTATAGTTCTAAGTCACAAGAGGGATCCATTGGGGAAAGGTTTCACTAAGAAAATGGAATCATACTTATCATTTAAGGAGTATAACCCAAACCAAGGGTACTTGCTACAAGCTAGTAAAATTGAACATTCAGATCATTATATTCATATGATTCTTCTATACATGCATTTAGTAGCACATTGGTTGATAAAGCTAAAAATTGGTTTGACTCATGTCATGATTATCATACATCATTCCATCCAGTTTGTCACGTGTTTTCATATATTACTTTAAATTTAGGACCTAGTCCATATATTTTTCTCATGATTCCCATTCTTTCACTTCTATGATTAAATGGGATACATTATCATACATCTCCTAGAACTAAATAAAGACATGTTATAGACATAACTAAGGATGAAAAAATACAATGTAATTTCATAATTAGTTCTTGTTAAATATGAGAATAATGCACCACTAGTTGGTGATACATCCTTTGCATCCTCTTCCCCTACTACACGTACATGTGATGTATAAAAAATCTAAAATATATGCCCAACATGTTGAAAATAATATTTCACCTTATATAAACTAATTCATCACTAGGATTGAACATTTGTATGTTGATATTATATGCAACAACAAGCAAACTACAAATTTGATATGAGAAAAATACTCCACAATCTTAAATAACATATGAAATTTTGAAATATCCTTGACTGAGTAGATTGGTGACACCTTATTTTATAAAGATAGTAAAGGTGATCCATTACTTCCTATAAGGACTTTTACTACTAGACATTCTTTACTTATTTTCTTGAGGATCAATGACATGCCAAATTATTCCTAACAAGCTTAACTCTAGTCATGTTTATATATGGTTTTATTCCCTACTTGATGCTTGTATTTATTTTGGGAGTTAGTTATTTATTTTGTTAAAAAATTATTATAGATATATATCACACAAAATAGGCAATACCAAAATTCACTATTATATCATGGTATTTCAATCTTTGATTTATAATTTAAGTAGAATAAATTAAATGGTTTTAAGGCATATACATAAAGAAATCTAATATTACTTTCAATCCAAGGGGAAAAGTTGGGCATTTGCAAGATCATGATAGGCTAAACAATGTAAATTTGGAAAAAAAATACTAGATGTAAATGTGCCAATATTTGGATGGAAATTTGAATTATCTTCATAAATCACTTGGGATTATCTTGAATTTAGGCTAGTTCTAATTCAAAATCATTCCAAATTTTTTATAAAATCATGTGCTTAGTGTTATCCTAAAACTTTCCATAACTCTAATGAAACTCTCACAAGTCTTTAATTTACTATAATTTATTTTTTATTACAACTTTAGTACTTAAGTATTATTTATTTATGTACATACAATGTGTCTAAATTCCTAATTTATGTCTGTGTATTAGTTAATTTAGTTAAAGAGAATTCGGCCAAGAAATAGTAATGCATGTAGATTTAACTCAATAAAAAGTTTAAGGTTTAGGGTTTAGGACTAAGGTATAGGAAACTCTGACAAGTTTTTAATTTACTATAATTTATTTTTAATTACAACTTTAATACTTAATTATTATTTATTTATGTACATACAATATTTCTAAATTCCTAATTTATGTGGGTGTATTAGTTAATTTAGTCAAAGAGAATCATCCAAGAAATAGCCATACATGTAGACTTAACTCAATAATATTTAAGATTTAGGGTTTAGGGTTTAGGACTTAGGTTTTAGGACTAGGGATGTTTTGAGGATAGTAAAATTACATGTCTCTAGAATGTTTTGAGGATGGGGCCAATGGGATATATATAACTAATATCTTTCATCATATTTTTTTAGACATGATTATCTAGTGTTTAAACTAAGTATATAAAGATCTCACGAGGGGGAGGGTCCTGGATAGGACCTAGGGTTTATCATATATGCAAGGTGAGTAAGGTACAAAACTCTAGTAGAAAGGGATTTGATTAGTTAATTTAGTGGGAAAGAATTTGGCCAAGACATCTAATCATAGATTTAGCTCAATAATATTTAGGGTTTAGGATTTATGTTGGGATATGGTGTTGTACACCATTGCATAAAATGATTTATTTATATTTTTGTAATTAAATAATTATTTAGTTGTGATACACCTTGGTGGTGGTGTTAATCACACTAGGTAACTATTTGGGGACCCACTTATGATGTATTGTAACATTGTATTATTATTTATTGTGTGGGAGACATGCGATAATAATTTAATATTGGGGAAATGTTAAATAATGTGATGTCTTAGTACCCAATATTAAATAAGGGGTTAGTGGTTTCGTATTCACATGGTTTTGCGGTACATGGTTTTACCTTACCACTAGTTGTATTTTGTGTGAGCTTGTGTCTATAAAAGCAAACACATGTGTAATGGTTTAGGTCGGTTGAGTGGTTTGGTTGTCATTATTAGGTCTTCTTGTGGAGTGCATTTGTGAAGCATGGAATGGGATGTGTGGATTCATGCTTGGACACATGGGAATGCATTGGAGGGCTTGATGCTTTAGAGGTATTCATTGTAACCCTTGTATTGCTTTATTGTTGAATAATATGATGGAGTATGGATACTTTTGAAGGTTGTATTTTTTCCCTCTTGAGGGTTTTCCCAAGCTATATCTTTTGTTATCTTGTGTCTTATCAATTTGGTCTATGCATTTTGGAAACTTGTATGAATTTTTATCTCTCATGGGTTAAGTAGGAAATGGATTAAGATCATGGGTTAAATGCAAAAAAAATCGTAACAAGTGGTATCATAGCTTTCATGGTTGAAGATTTTTTGTTACAACCCTAGTTTGAGATTTTTTGCAAAGTTGAAGCCATGGACATGCATGTAGGGTTTGAGGCATTACAAGATATGGAACACATTTTGGAGGTGTTTGTATGCAAATTTGTGCTATTGGATTGTCAAGATTTGTTTGGTTTATTGTAGATCAAAAGTTTTCCAAATTTGGGTGAAAGAGGGTTTCTTGGTTTGAGTTTGCATATGAGGGTTTTGTAGGGGAAATTTCATAGATGGCCCCTTGAGACAAAATGGACCTCATGGTTGGATTCAGGTTGGCCAAGAGACAAATTTTGACATAAAATTTGACCTATTTTGGAAGAGTTGAAAAAAGGGCAATTTTTTTAGCAAAAAGGCAATTTCCCCAATTTCGGCATGTGTAAAAATAAAAATATATCATGCCCCTTTTGAAAAATTTCACAGAAATATTATATGGTCGGGCATTTTTTAAAATATTAAAATTTGTGCAAAAAAATAGAGTTAAAAATTCTGAAAAATCAAAAAAATAAAAATAAAAAATGTATATATATTTGTGGAGGGTTCCACAGACTAACCCCCCCACGGCCCACCACTGTCGACAGCCCCTACCGCTGACAATACCATAGGGTACTATCATTGGAAGACCCTATCGGTTCTATTATTCAGCAATTTTGTTAATCAGTAAGGAGTGGTTGGGCCCTCTTGTTGACGATGGCCTAAACTGTCTAAAAAAAATGTTTTTAAACCCTTTAAAATTTTGCCGAATGGAAAATGGAATTTGGATTTCAAAATATACTAAGCCATATTTAAATGTGCATCAAGTCTATATACAAAGGGATCGAGGAAATTTTTATTTTGAAAAATTAAATTTATTTAATGAATTTTTGAATCTGCCACCCACCCCCCACTAGAGTGCTGCCCAAGCACCACCAGGAGGTCAATTTATAGCAATTTTTTTCAAATTTGCATAACATTTGTCCAGTATGTCAGATTTTTGACTTCTTGTAGTTGTTGTAAATTCGGTTCTAAGCACTAGGTTTGGTTCCCTAATTTTTTCCATTTTGACATGTTTTTGGGGCCTAGAAGTCAAATATTCTTGTTGCAAGGTTTTGGTCATGACTTTTGCATACAAAATCATATTTTCAATTTTGAAGAGGAATTGGAGAGAATTTGTAGTGTACTACACAGTGGTTTAGATTTTTATCAATTTGAGGAGTAGGTTGAGCTTGGTACTTGTTTGATCACTTCCAAGTGTTTGAGATTCGAGGTGTGATTGTGTGAGCATTTGGATGAATCAAGAGGCAAAACCTTGAGCGAGTACATGTTTTTATATGTTATTTATGATGCTACAATTGATTATCATATTGGTGCTTCCTGGTATAGGTATACAGGTGTTTTTTAGAGTTGGGACTTTGATGGTGACAAGTACACAAGTTGTCTTCGGTTTTGAGGACATGGTTGGACATGGTTTGAGACTTGGAGTCTGGTATGGGTGATAGTTGAGTGTAGGTACAATGATGGCTATGGTTATGGTGTCATGGGTATGCAGGTACATTTGATGCATTGGCATGATATGGTTTGATGTTAGGAGATTGTACTTATCTTCTTGATGCTTATTTGGTTCCTTGAATATAATTACTCTTTTGTAGACATGGTTGGAAAATCAGATCTATGGTTGATTTGGTGTTTGAATCTTGATGTCTACATGATTATCTTCTTTGATATCTCAGTTTGCAGTTACTAATGTGATGATGAGTTTTCATGTTTTAGTGATTGGATCTACGAGTTATGCAGGTGTGTGTTTTGGTAACTCATTCATTTACAGTGGGATGACTCAGATGTGTACTTTCTATATCCACCAATTTTGATTCATTGTTGTTGCATATTTCATTAGTTGTCCTTGTATGTGGTCATTTGTGCATTGGTATGTTGTTTCAAGATTGAGAGGATGGATGATTTGGGTACTTGATTATTCAGTTCATGGGACTTGTAGCATGTGGTTTGATCATGATCTCATGATAGCTTGTTACATTCATTGGTTATACACTTTCAATGGGAGATTTTGATAGTGATGACTTGGCGTGTTTGATTGGATTGATTTTTTATGTTTTGATAGCGATTGTATGTATCTTCTTGGCTTGGAGACCTTGGTTTACTTGTATGTTATTGACGTTGCAATTGAGTGTGTGTTTACCTATATTATCTTCATGGAGAGGATGGTTTTCATGGTGTCATGTGTAGCTCATATCATAGTTCAGTGGGAGTTCTTGGCAATGATGTGGATGCATCATTGGTATGGTTATCTTCATGTGATTGGGGATATGATTTCTTGGTTTAGAGTATGTTTGATATTATTTCATGGTTTACTCTTGATACTAGTTTAGATTTTTGGCATGGTATATGTGCTCTCTTAAGACTAGGATGTTTGCATTGGTGCATGTGATCTCCTTGGAGGAGATGGTTAGACCATGTTGTCATGTTAGGTTCTTGATTTTGTGGTTGGAACTTTGACATTGATCATGTAAGGAAGCTAAGACAGTGGAACAACTTCCTACACTAATCTTGAGAGGAGCATAATGCAAAACTTTTACAGGTCTTTAACAGTTACAAAAACTTAAATAGAAATAAACATAAATATCATGCATACCACAACACAGTGATTTATGTCAGAAAACCCTTTCGGGAGAAAAACCCCACACTCCAAAAGTCAACCAATATATTATTCAATAAATCACAAAGATTACAATATACTTTCAGAGAAAGCTTCTCACAAGAGTATTACCACTTAGAGATCAAGAGACAACACGACTATTATTAGACTCTCAGAATACATCACCATCTCTCTCTACCATAGTTGTAATACAGTGCCCTCATAAAATAGGATTACATTATAGGGCAAGACAGGCCAACAAAATATCCACCATTAGATCTAAAACCTAATAATTAATGATCTAGATTTACAATGTATCATTTATCTAATGTATGTCATCCATTTTAGGAGTTTCTTGAAAAAGTTAACAAAAAATTGTTTACACACATCCCACTCTTCCCCCCCTTATGCCATTGTATATTACACCTATCGGTGTAACTAGGAAATATACATATATCCTATCAATAATAACCATTATATAATTGTAAGGTTGAAACAAAATTTACCAACAAATCTCCCACTTGTCAAACACCTTGCAAGAGAAAAGGGAGGGGTAAACATTGTCTCTTGATTGCTAGGGGCTGAAAGGCCCATAATATTTGAACACCATTTGAACTTCTCTATGCTCACAGGCATAGTTAAAGAACCAGCAACATTCATCAAAGTCTCTACCTTAACCAACTTCACCTTACCATCTTCGACCATATCTCGAACAAAATGATATTGTACATCAATGTGCTTGGTCCTAGCATGAAATGTTAGGTTCTTGGCTAAACATATCGCACTCTGACTGTTGCAATAAATTTTCACTACACCTTGTTTTATTCCAATATCTAAACATTGTCTCTTAATCCAAATGGCTTCTTTACAATCATGAGTATCTGCCATATACTTTGCTTCAACAGTGGACAAAGCAGCCACATCCTGTCACTTACTCATCAAACTAATTGCAACATTGAATAATGTAAACACATAAGCATTGGTGGATCGTCTGCTATCAATATCACCTGCCTAATCTGAATTCACATAACCATGAATATCAAGGGAAATCTTGTCTTTAGTCACATTACTATGATAACACAAGGAATAATCTGAAGACACTTTTAATTGCTTCCCATTGAACTCTACCAAGATTAGACATATATCTGGAAAGAAATCCCACTTCTTGGGCAATGTCGGGTCTAGTACAAACCATGGCATACATCAAACTTCCAACTGCACTTTAGTAAGGAACTATGCTCATGTCTTCCATCTCTGATGGAGATCTTGGACAATCTAAAATAGATAACTTTGTTCCAACTAAAACAGGAACACACAATGGTCTACAATTCTACATGTTAAATCTCTCATACTTACTTTGGCCAATCCATAGCTTTATATTCACTCTATCTCTTTTAATTTCCATCCCAAGAATGTGTCTAGCTGCACCAAGGTCTTTCATTTTAAATTTAGCAGAAAGTTGATATTTCAATTTTGAAATCATACATTTCCCTTTTCCAATAAATAACATATCATCAAAATATAATGCAATAAACATGAAATGATCACCATCAATTTTATAATAAACACAATGAATTGATTTAGAACACTCAAATCCCAAACTCAACACATATGTATTAAATTTCTCATATCACATCATAGGACTCTATTTTAAGCCATACAAATATTTCTTCAATTTGCAAACCAATTTACTTTTACCTTTCACCACATAGTGCTCTGGCTGTGTCATATAAATATCCTCCTTCAAATCACCATGAAGGAAAGCAGTTTTCACATCCATTTGCTCAACCTCTAAATCATAAGCAATAGCAATAGAAAGCAAAAATATAATGGATGTCATTTTTGCAACAGTAGAGAATATCTCACCATAATCAACACCCTCAACTTGAGAGTAACCTTTCAAAACCAACCTTTCCTTGTACTTCTCAATACCTCCATCTGAACCAATATTTTTCTTGAACACCCATTTGTAACCAATAGGTTTTCATCCTTCAAGCAATGGTACAAGATCCCATGTATCATTCTTTTTGAAAGATGTAATTTCTTCATCCATATAAATCTTCCAAGATTCTACACCATTCATACCTAATGCCTCTTCTATAGATTTGAGTTCATCCATGTTAGTATTCAAAGCAAAAATACATCTCCAATCATCAGGTGTATACCTTTCAGGTGGTTGTCTATTCCTTGTAGACCTACAAACAAGTTGAGTTGGAGGTTCTTTCTCCTCTTCTGAAGATCTAGAGCTAGATGATCTCTCCTCAACTTCTTGTCTATCCTTGGGCCTCAATTCGAATTTCTCAGGTGTAGAAGGAAATGGAATCACATCTTCCTGTTTACTTTGTTCTGGCTGAAATGTAACAAAAGAAGGCTTAGTTTCTCTAAAAATAACACTTCTTCTATATATTACCTTTTGTGCAATAGGTTCCCAAAGTTTGTATCCTTTCACACCATAATTGTATCCAATGAAGATACATTTCACAACCTTGTTCTCCAACTTCGTTTTCTTCTCCTTTGGCACATGTGCATATGCCTCACAACCAAAAACTCTAAGATGTCTTAATGAAGGATTGTGACCTGACCAAGCCTCTATAGGTGTCTTATCAACAAGAGCTAATGTAGGAGACTTGTTAATCAGGCAATAGGTAGTGGAAACAACTTTGGCCCAAAACCTTTTGTTCTAGACTAGCACCACTCAACATACTCCTAGCCTTCTCCATCAATGTATTTTTCATTCTTTTTGCAACTCCATTCTATTGTGGAGAATACAAAGTTGTCTTTTGTATATGGATACCACAATCTTTACAAAATCTATCAAAATCATTAGAGAAAAATTCATCACCATTATTAGTCCTCAAACATTTTATTTTATTTCCATTTTGCATCTCAACCATTGCTTTAATTTATTTAAATCGACTAAAAACTTAATATTTACTCTTTAGAAAATATACCCATGTCCTACTATAATCATCAATAAATGAAACATGATATGTGAATTTACCAATTGAAGGAACATCTACAGGACCAAACACATCAAAATGAATAAGATCCAACACACCACAAGATTTATGAGAAGATTAAAATTGAACGCGGTTTTGTTTTCCATAAATGCAATGCTCACAGAAATTGAATTCAAGATTACAATCAAATAAACTTTCAACAAGGTTTTTATTTTTCAAGGTCCTTAGACCCTTTTCTCTAATGTGGCCAAGTCTTTGGTACCATAACATAGTATTCTCTTTAGGTAACTTTGTTTCAAAAGAAAGAGCACCCTTGGGTACCCAAAATCCATGACCATCTATTAAAGGTGAAACCCTCACTTCTTCCACATACTTTTCACAAAAGTACTATTGCACTCAACAGTGCATGCATCCAACTTATACAATGTGCCATATATGACACCTCTAGCAATCATCGTAGCACCTCTAACCATCTTGCATCCTACATCAGAAAATACTACCTACACACCCACATCTATTAGTTTGCTTATAGATAAAAAAAAATTGTGCTAAACTAGGGATATGCAACACACCATTAATCCTTTTTATTATACCATCAAGAAACCTGATTTTAACTTTAATATGACCAACAATGTCTAAATGAGAATCATCACCCAAGTACACCTTACCTTCAAATTCTTCATATTCAAAAAACCAATCTCTATTAAAGGTCATATGGAAAGATGCACCTCATTCAATTAACCATGCATCATTACCTACACAAGTTGTCAAAGTTGCAATGAATATTCCACCATCTTCCTTCTCGAACTCAGAATCAGAATCAAATTTCCTCTTTTTCTTCTTCTTTGCTTCTTTGCGTTCCTTACGAACATGCCCAAGCTTACCATAGTTCCAACAAATAACTTTGGACTTTCTAGGATATTTAGAACCCCCCTAGAATTGTATTTGTCACGCTTCTCATTCTTCTTTCCTTTTTCCTTAGGTATTCCATGAATATTTAGGGCCTCCTTGGCAGTGATGGACACCTTCCTCCTCATCTCTTCAAAAATAAAATAACCCACCACATCTTCAGTCTCTAATATAATTCAAGTACTCCCAATAGCCATAACAAGAGAATCCCATGAATAAGGCAAAGAACAAAGCAAGATTTGACATTTCTCCTCCTCATCCATCTTGACACCAACTGATGCCAATTGAGCCACCAACATATTGAATTCTTTTGTGTGGTATGTGGCAACTGATCATACTATATTGTACACCCCGACATGTATCCTCGTCAGGGTCCGAGGCTAGGCCAAGCCTCGGGCAGGGATTCAAGGGAAGCAACCCCCAAGAAAAAAAATTGTGTGGTCACCAAAAAAGAAAAAAAATGATTTTGTAAAAACCCTAATTCTGGAAGCTTCTAAAAAGCTTGTTATAAGGGGTTGGTATGGGGGTTATAGCATGTAGAAAAAGAAATTATTCATGATATTGTAATATGTTCTGCACTGGATAATAAAATCATTAGATGGCTGCGGTTTTGTGGATGTAACCTAGATTAGGTGAACCACGTTAAATTCTCTATGTTGTCTTGTTTCTGCTATAATTTTCTATGTTTTATTTCTCTGTTTTATTAATCAAATTTGTATTTAACTATTAGATATCTACCTTCTAACCTTAACAAGTGGTATCAGAGTAGGTTTTTTTTTATTATCATTTGCAGGAAAGTCTCACGGTTGAGTGGGAGTCTCACAGTTAAGTGGGAGCAATGGCAGACAAGAGTAAATTAAAGGTAGATAAATTCAATGGGCAGAACTTTCAGTTATGGAAGATGCAGATGGAGGATTATCTCTATCAAAAGGATTTATGGAGGCCATTGGAAGGAACAACCAAGAAACCGGAAACAATGAGTGATGAGGAATGGAAACTTTTGGATAGAAAGGCACTAGGAGTCATTCGTTTATGCATGGAACAATCGGTTGCATTCAATATTACAACAACAAAGACAACTCAAGAGTTGATGGAAACCCTAGCGAAGTTATATGAAAATCCTTTTGCTTCAAATAAGGTATTTCTTATGAAGCGTTTATTTAATATGAAAATGGTAGAAGGTGGGTCAGTTGCTGATAATTTAAATGAGTTTAATACAGTTACCAGTCAATTAACTTCTATAAATGTAAACTTTGATGAAAAAGTTATGGCACTTTTGATTCTGTGTTCTTTGCCAAAAATTTGGAATAGCTTGGTAATGGTTGTTAGCAATTTTGTTTCTGGTTCGAATACATTAAAATTTGATGATGTTGTTGGTGTTATTTTGAGCGAGGAAATTCATAGGAAAAGCTCAGGTGGAACATCCACATCAGGCAGTGTTTTGAATGCAAAAATTAGGGACAAAACAAAGGAGAGAGGAAACAATTCTGGAAGTCATGGGAAGTCACAAGGAAAATCAAAGGACAAAAGGTCCCAATCTAGAGACAAGAGGGATTGTTGGTACTATGGTAAGCTGGGTCATTTAAAGAAAGATTGTTGGTCTCAAAAAAATAAATGAGACAAAAAGGAAGGCAATAAAGAGGAAAATGTGGTAAGTAATAAATCTAATAAGGATGCTTTGATTCTTTCCCTTGATAATGTTGATGATTCTTGGGTGTTAGATTCAGGGGCTTCATTTCATGCTACGCCCCATAGAAGTTATTTTCTTGATTATGTCCAAGGGAATTTTGGGCTAGTTTATTTGGGAGATAACGAAACCTATCAGATTGTTGGAAAGGGAAGAATCAAGAGTAAGTTGCAGAATGGGAATCATTGTCTACTACATGAGGTAAGGCATGTTCCAAAGTTAAAAATAAATTTAATTTTAGCAGGGCAACTAGATGATGAAGGTTGTGTTGTTACATTTAGTGATAAAAATTGGAAGGTTACAAAAGGTTCCTTAGTGGTAGAAAAAGGTGTGGAAGTAGGCACCTTATATCTTTGTATAGGTCATACTGTTCCTTCTACTTTAGCTATTGTAGATAAAAATCAATGTTCAGGAATAGTTGTTGCAATTCAGCAGGCAAAAAATCAGATAGTTGTTGTGGATTCTGAATCAACACTATGGCATAATAGAGTTGGGAATATGAGTGCAAAAGGTATGAAAGTACTTCATTCAAAGAATGTTTTACTAGGTCTGAAATGTGTTAATATGATTTTTTGTGAAAGTTATGTGTATGACAAACAAAAGAGAGTTAGTTTTCTCAAGGATGGGAAGCAAAAGAAAGATGAGAAATTGGAGCTTGTGCATACGGATGTATGGGGACCAGCTCAAGTATCTTCTCTCGGTGGCTCTCGGTACTATGCCACTTTTATTGATGATGCAACAAGGAAGGTATGGATTTATTTCCTTAGGAAAAAATCTGATGTATTTGAAACTTTTAAGAAATGGAGAAGCTTGGTTGAAAATGAGACAGGTAAAAAGTTAAAATGTCTCAGATCTAATAATGGTGGTGAGTATTGTAGCAAATATTTTGAAGATTATTGTTCCTCTAATGGTATTCATAGGAAAAAAATGGTTCCAAGGACTCCACAGGAAAATGGAGTGGTTGAGCACATGAAAAGAACAATAATGGAGCATGCACAGACTATGAGATTGCATGTTGGGTTGCCTTTAAACATGTGGTTAGAGGCTATAAACACTATTGTTTATTTAATCAATAGAGGTCCCTCTAGTCCTTTGGGTTGTGGTATTCTAGAGGAAGCATGGACAAGTAAGAAGGTGAGTTATTATTTTCTCAAGACCTTTGGTTGTGAAGCATTTGCACGTGTAGATTTGAAAATAGAACCAAGATTGATACAAAATCAAAGAAATGTATATTTGTTGGATATGACATTGATGAATTTGGTTATAGGCTTTGGTATTTTGAAAATCAAAAACTTGTGAGAAGCAGGGATGTCATATTCAATAAGAAAGTGTTGTACAAATATTAGTTGCAGCAACATGAGAAGAAAGAAAATGATTATGTAGTGTTGGATGATACACCAAACAACAATGTTCTAGTGGTTCCTCATGCTCTGCAACAACAACAACAACAAATACCACAAACTCCAATGAATGTTATACGATCTTCAAGGATAAGTAGACCTCTAGAAAGATTTTCTCCCTCTTTGTATTCTATTTTATTAACTAATGCTAGTGAACCAGAATTTTATGATGAAGCTATGTAGGTGGATACCAAGGTTCAATGGGAGCATGGAATGGAAGAAGAAATGGACTCCTTGTTGAAAAATCAAACTTTGGAATTATGCAAGTTTCCTGCAGGTAAAAAGGCTTTACCAAACAAATGGGTTTATAGGCTGAAAGAGGAGGATGGAGGTAAGAAAAGATTTAAAGCTAGATTAGTCATAAAGGGATTTACACAGAAAAAGGGTATTGATTTTGATGAAGTATTTTCTCCTGTTGTTAAAATAACTTCTATTCGTACTATTTTAAGTATTGTGGCTACTGAAGATTTGTATTTAGAACAACTTGATGTTAAAACAACCTTTCTCCATGGTGATTTGGAAGAGGAAATATATATGGAACAACCACAAGGATTTGAGGTCAAAGGTAAGGAGAAACTTATGTGTAGATTGAAGAAAAGTCTATATGGCTTGAAGCAAGCACCTCGGCAATGGTATATTAAATTTGATAGTTTTATGGCTAAGCAAGGCTACAGTCTATGTAATTCAAACCATTGTGTTTATTTTAAGAGGTTAGATGATGATAACTACATTATCTTATGTTTATGTGTTGATGATATGCTTGTAGTGGGGTCTAACATGGATCACATAAGGGAGTTAAAATAGTAGTTAGCAAATTCATTTGCTATGAAGGATTTGGGGGCAGCAAAGCAAATCCTTGGTATGAAGATTATAAGAGATAGGAAAAATAGAAAATTGTTGTTATCTCAGGTTGATTATGTTGAGAAGGTGTTGCAGAGATTTCATATGGAAAATGAAAAATCCGTCACCACACCTTTGCCCAGTCATGTTAAGTTCACTAAGGATATGTGTCCAAAGACACAAGAGGAGGAAGAAAAAATGTCTAAGGTACCATATACTTCAGTAGTAGGTAGTTTAATGCATGCCATGGTATGCACAAGACCAGGTATTGCACATGATGTAGGAGTTGTTAGCAAGTATACGATTCATCCCGGTGTTGAGCATTGGAATGTGATAAAATGGATTCTCAAGTACTTGAGAGGTACATCCAATAAATGTTTATGTTTTGGGGGCTCTAATACTGATTTAAAAGGCTATGTTGACTCAGATTTGGCAGGGGATATAGATACCAGGCGGAGTACCACATGCTATGTATTTGCAGTTGGTGGGACAATAGTGAGTGGGATTTCTCAGTTCCAAAAGGTGGTTGCTTTATCCACCATAGAGGCAGAGTATGTTGTTGCAATAGAGGCAGAAAAGAAGATGATATGGTTGCAACTTTTCATGGAAGAGTTGGAAAAACAACAGGCTGAAAATTACTTGTTTACAGATAGCCAGAGTGCTATACATCTTGCAAAGAATTCTTCCTTGCACTATAAAACAAAACACATATAGTTGAGATATCATTTCATTCGGTCAATGTTGGAGGATGGGCAGATCAAGTTGGACAAGATACATACAAATGTCAATCCAGTGGATATGTTAATGAAGGAAGTGATAAGGGAGAAGCTAAGATCCTCTTTAGCTTTGGTTGGCCTTCAAGGTTGAATTTAGGTATAACAAAGCAGTAGGGTCCAAGGTACTTATTTCCAGTGGGAGTTGTAAGTGCAACAATGTCATCCAGGATTAGTCTCCAAGTGGGAGATTATGTTGGTGTGGAGCCTAGTCAATCTCTAAGTGGGAGATTGTTGGTATGTGGTGATTGATCATGCTATATTGTACACCCTAACATGTATCCTCACCGGGGTTCGAGGGCAGTAGCCCCCAATAAAAAAAAATTCCCTTTTTTCACATTGTCACCAAAAAAGAAAAAAAATGACTTTGTAAAAACCCTAATTTTGGAAGCTTCTAAAAAGATTGTTATAAGGGGTTGGGATAGGGGTTATAGCATGTAGAAAAAAGAAAGTATTCATGAGATTGTAATATGTTTTGCACTGGATAATAAAATCATTGGATGGCTATGGTTTTGTGGATGTAGCCTGGATTGGGTGAACCATGTTAAATTCTTTGTGTTGTCTTATTTCTACTATAATTTTCTATGTGTTTTATTTCTTTATTTTATTGATCAAATCTGTATTTAACTTTTAGATATCTACCTTCTAACCTAACAACTTCTAGGTGGTATGTGATTCGTCCACCCTCTTACATTCTCAAGGAATATAACTTCTTCCTCAAGAAAATCTTGTTCACTATATTCGGCTTGATACATCTCACCAAGCTTCTTCCATAGTTTATGTGTAGAGGTCTCCTCATGGACATTAATTAAAATAGTCATCCAAACACAATCTGGTTAGACCTTGGCTTTATGGTCCATAACATCATATTGAGCAATTTGAGTAGGATCTATAGGCCTTGAAACATTCTCATCAATAGCATCCCACAGATCCTCCATCTTCAACTTCCACATTTCAAAATTATTTCCATAAAATTTCTCCACCTCTATTTTCCCTGATGAACTTGCCATCTAAAAATTTTTGCAACCTGATCACAAAGTGTCTTCTGCATAAGCTCTCACTCAAATCTAGATTAGTTCAAAAAACCCAACAACCCACAACTAAAACCAAAGGTGGTCAGGCTCTGATACCGCTTGTAAGGAAGCTAAGGTAGCAGAACAACTTCCTACACTAATCTTGAGAGGAGAATAATGCAAAAAATTTATAGTTCTTTAACAATTACATAAACTTAAACAAAAATAAACATAAATATCATGCATACCACAAAACAATCATTTATGTGGGGAAAACCCTTTCGGGAAAAAAACCCACACTCCAAAATCAACCCAATATATTATTTAATAAATCACAAAGATTACAATATACTTGTAGAGCAAGCTTCTCACAGGAGTATCACCACTCATAGATCAAGAGACAACATGACTACTATCAAACTCTTAGAATACATCACCATCTCTCTCTACTGCAGTCATAATATAGTGCCCTCATAAAATAAGATTACATTTTAGGGAAAGATAGGCCAACAAAATATCCACCATTGGATTTAAAACCTAATAATTAACGGTCTAGATTTACAATGTATCATTTATATAATTGCAAGGTTGAGACACAATTTCCCAACAGATCATGTGTGATTCTCTTTGTATTGAGTACATTGATCATTTGCTTGATAAATGATGGTGCTATGTTTCATTTGGATTTTGGCATGGATTGATTGGTTACAAGTGCTCGTGGATACTTAGAGATGTAGGTGATGGTCGGAGTTCTCTTATTATTAGAGACATTTTCTTGAGATGGTTACTCTTTGGAGGTTTCAGCAAGAAGAGCGAGGAGCTTTCACCTGGGTATGGACATGAGTTCATGATGGACCAATAGAGGAGATTGTTCTTGGAGTGAGTCATGATGACTTGTTTATCCTAGAGGAGCATTCTCATTCCCACTCTTCATCTACTTGACATTTTATTATTTGAGAGGTATTTTTCCCAATGTATCTTTCAAATGTGTTATGTTTTTGTAGACACTTAAATAGTCTTGATCGACATTACGCATCTGAATTGGATTACTAACATCATTTCTTCCTAAATTAGCTCTGTTCTAATTATTTAATTAAATCATCTACATTGTTTAATTAAATTCATCACTTTCTCCTATTAATCAAATAATTAAATTTATCAAGTTAATTCATCCTCTTCTCACTAATTTTCATCTCATTTAATTAAATAAATTAAACTATTTAATTGAAACCCCTATGTCTTCTCATTTAATTAAATAAATTCAACTATTTAATCAAATGTCACAAACCCCTAACCCACCTAAGTGAATTAATTAACCTTAAGCTACTTCCTAATCTTCATTATCCAATCATCTAGCTTTTAACGTCACCTTGGTCAAATTAACCCCTTGTGTACTAACCAAGTTGCACTTGAAATCATTTTTTTTAATTAACTAATTACCCTATTTCCCTCACAAAGGCATATTCTTTGGAATATCCCCCCCAACTACCCATTCATTAAATTTCCCTCCAAAATCTTTAAAAGCCTCTTATAAATTTCTTAAATGTCTCTTACAAATGCATTCAATTCCTCTTACATGTCATCTTTTCCCTCTTACCTCTCAACCATATTCATTCAATTCTCTTGCATTCTCTTAAAAATCCACCTACATGCCTTAACTCTTCACATCTTTCAAAATGTGCTCCACACATATCCCCATGGCTTTCATTAGCATTGTGACAAGTGTCACAATGCTATTGGTCCCTATTTTAGTCCCACATCCCCTAGTTTACCCATTCTTCAACCCTTCCTTCCTACAAATAGAGGCTTCCTCTATTGAATATGGATCAATCATCTCATTCAAAGTCATTATAGTCATTATCCTCCATCAATCATCCAATTGCTATCATTATCTTTAAGGGCAATTGGCATTTATTGAATCCATTTTCATCCACAATCTCATGAAATCTCACTATAGGAATTTTCACTCATATCAATCACTCATTTACACTCACTTTCATCTCATTTTAGCTTTTTTTCATTGTCACTTTGCATCAATCTCATACACTTGGAATCACTTACATCTTGGAGATTATCAAAGGGATTGGGAAAGCACTACTTTCGACATCAAAGTGGCACCAATCCCCCTATGGGATGAATGTTTGGTCTATTTAGTTTGATTACATGCTCTTATTTGCTTTCTTTTAGGATTTTATTTCATGTTTTCATCTTTGTTTGATCAAGAATCTCATAGGGAATGCTTTGTTTGTGCTTTCTAACATGACTAACCTTGTTTTTTTGGTCTCTTGTTAGCTAGTTGCAGATTGAAATTCATAGTTTTGTGCTTTGATTTCTGATGGGATTGGGTTGATTTGTGGTGATTAATTATGGAGACTCATTTTACGATTGGTTAACATGAGTTTATATGCTTTATCTTTCATAGATATGAATCTTGAGTTGTGGATAGTTAGTTCTGGAGGATTCATTTTCAGGGATGTTATGGCATGGTTATCTCCTTGTGCATTTGATTTTATGATATCATTATTTGATGAGGATTGTTAGGAGATGGTTTATGGGCTGATTTTTAGTATTGAGAATGGATACTATGAGTTTGATCTTCTTGGTTAGAGAGGCTTCCATCCATGTTGGCATTGTTATGTTGATTCATATGTTGTACTTGATCTATGAGGTTAAGTGTTATGGATGTTGTTGAGGCTTTTCATTTGGGGTTGTTAGGAGATCATACTTGACACAACATTACACTTTTGAGGTGTTGGTAGGAGGACATTATGGTTTACAAGTTTCTCTCTTCATGGTTTCTTCTTGGATGTTCATGGTTTTGGGAGGATGGCGAAAACATGTTGTGAGAGATTATGCAACTCTTTGGGTTGTATGTGTGGATCATTGTCATTGTTCTTGGTACCTCATGCTTTGATTTACTTATCACACCTTGATATAGTGTTGATTGGTATACTTGATATGCTTTGACATTACCTATGCAATGGGAGTTCCTAGATATATGTGTTCTTCGTTGAAAGGTTTGATATAGTGAGCTTGGTTGCAGTTTACAGGTTGCATATGTTCTTGGCTTGGGTTTACTGATGTATTGACACCTTGGAGGTATGGATGGTTGGATGTATTAGCATGTTTTTTGGATTATATTTCTAATCATGTGGGTTTTTCATTTGACAACAACTTGGTTAGAGCCTTTGTTATCACTTGGATTTGATGCTTGTGCTCTTGAATTGGTGCATCTTCACCTTGGCATGTTGGGGGATGAGAGGAGTTCTTGCTTGATATTGTGGTCACTTTTTTCTTATTGCAAGTATCTTTATGGAGAACGAGAGCATGTTGGAGATTCATGTGATTTCATGTATGGCTATGATGATGTATTTCATGTATTGATCCCTTATGCAATATATACAACAAGTGGGAGAATGTTGGGATATGATGTTGTATGTCATTGCATAAAATGATTTATTATAATTTTGTAATTAAATAATTATTTAGTTGTGATACACCTTGGTGGTGGTGTTAATCACACTAGGTAATTATTTGGGGACCCACTTATGTTGTACTATAACATTGTATTATTATTTATTGTGTGGGAGACATGCGATAATAATTTAATATTGGGTAAATGTTAAATAATGTGATGTCTTAGTACCCAATATTAAATAAGGGGTTAGTGGTTTTGTATTCACATGATTTTGTGGTACATGGTTTTACCTTACCACTAGTTATATTTTGTGTGAGCTTGTGTCTATAAAAGCAAACACATGTGTAGTGGTTTACGTTGGATGAGTGGTTTGGCTATCATTATTGAGTCTTCTTATGGAGTGTGTTTGTGAAGCATGGCATGGGATGTGTGGATTCATGCTTGGACACATTGGAATGCATTGGAGGGCTTGATGCTTCAGATGTATTCATTGTAACTCGTGTATTGCTTTATTGTTGAATAATATGATGGAGTATGGATGCTTTTGGAGGCTGGGTTTTTTTCCCTCTTGAGGGTTTTCCTAGGGTATATCTTGTGTTACCTTGAGGCTTGTCTTTTTGGTCTATGCATTTTGGCAACTTGTATGCATGTTTATCTCTCATGGGTTATGTAGGAAATGGATTAAGATCATGGATTAAATGCAATATTTTTCCTAACAATTTAGAGTTTAGGACCTTTAGGATTTAGGGTAAATAGGGTAAATAAGGTTTAGGGTTTAGTGTATTAGTTAAGTAGTAGGAAACATAATGGTTTTAGTAGAGGACTTAGGAATGGTCATGGGATCCGCAACAAAAATAAATGAATATATTTAAAACATAATTGAATTGAAATATTTACTTCAATTAAAATTAATTTGAACTTATTGTTCCTAATATTAACTAGAATATGATTTAACTGAAAAAAAACATAATTTATATAAAATGCATACCTTCACTTTGATCATAATATCTTCACATCCTTTCTTCACATAATTTTTGTTCCTTTTTTGCTTCAAATGATCATACAATATCATTTTTCATTGTCCTTTTATTTCACATGTCCTTCTTTACAAAATATGATCTAAATAATTCCTCTTCCAATTCCATATTCCAAATGTAACTTTCAATTGCAAAAAAATACCAAAAAGAAAAATGTCTTAATTTTTTTATATTAAAAACACAAAAAATGACCTTGTATATATACATAATTTGAATAAATATTTAATTCCAAAAGATTGACTAAAATTAGCCTTCGTTCAAAGGTTGACTGTTAAAATATTTTGTTGGAAAACCTTTTTTAAAGGTCATTAAATAATATTATTTTTTTCGGCCAAAACTATAATTGTTCGAAGGTACCTTCGAATGAAGGTGATATCTTCATTTGAGGGTGCCTTCATTTGAAGGACCTTCAAACGAAGGGCCTTATTAAGACACTTTCAAAGTTTGCTTCAAAAATTCTTCAAAAATTCTAGTTTCAAACCAAAGGTAGGACCTTCAAATGTAATTAAATTGAAAAGATAATTTTTAAGATCGTAATCCTCGAAACGAGCTTTCCAACAAGTATAGTTTTAATATATTTTTCATTTTATTGTGTATTCATTTTCTATTTTTTACTAAAAATAGGTTTTTCACATAACATTAAGGTTTTTGTTCTACATATGTGGAAAAATAGTAAAATACTAAAAAAATTCAAAAAATATATGTGCACTAGATATTAATGTCCTTGTTTCACAAAAAACAATTGAATTTTGATACACACAAAAAGTTATGTTTGACGACATACACCTATGTCAAAATTATAATTACCCTGACTTCAAAAATTAGTTGCAAAAATATATGTAACAAAAAATTATGAAAAATATCCATGCACTAGATATTGAAGTTACAAATCTATATTTTAAAAATTAGAGATTTATCCTTTCTAAAATAATTATGTGTGACAATATAAATGTTACTTTTTAAAACTATTGTTAATTATAAAAAAAGCTAGCTATTAAAAGTTACATAGAAAGACTCGTGATTTATTTCAAAAAAATGAAAAATAAAAAAATAGAATCTACACACAAATTGCCACAAAACACTAGTTTGCACATCATCTTCAAATTATTAAGCTTTAGGTGTTATAGGTCTCAGAAAGTAAAGATTTAGTTAAAAATGTCGATATCAATGTCCTACTTTGGCAAAAAAGTGGGACTCATTATTGTGGGATTACCCTAGGACATATCCATTAGGCACAATGCAAGCCATAAAAATAAGCATTAAGTTGTATTACACAAGAAGCCACAAAGAGCATGGAGTTTCCACTATAATCATTGTCATCAAAGAAATGATTGATAATATATAACCCCTTCAATTGGTTCCATACAAAGGATGCAAGAAATACGAAGAGAAGAGAATAATATACTAGTGTTGAAAATCCAATAATCTTGTAATACTTGTGTCATTGATACCATCATATGCTAGGTTAATAATATGTGATCATGAAATTGTTTGTGAGGAGGGGAAATAAGGTGCCCCTAATGTGAAAGACAACAAACAAGTGATAAAAATTGAAGTGCTAGATACAATCAAGTAAGAGTAAATACACATGTGTCATAGTATAATAGTATAATAAGCATATCCATGATGCATGTATGATAATTAATCATTTCAAACCATAAGATAAGCATGTAACAATAAGGATCATGTAAGAATCATAGGATAAAATCAAGTCAATTTATAAACATATAAGCATAAGATGATCATGATAATATAATATGTGAATATAATAAGCATATGACAATAGGATAAACATATAACTATCATCATCAAAACATAATATGACAAATGACATAAAGGAAATGCTCCCAAGTGATGAAACATACTACAACATATGAAACATATGAACTAAGACGTGAAACATAATATACAAGATGAAATAAGAATGAAAACATGAGAAAATAAAACTCACAACAAACATATTAATTCAATTAAATGTGCTAGATTTAAAAGGCAAGAAGGTAATTAGTTTTATCACGCATGAGCACAACAAATGTAGCTAAATTAAAAGGTCAGAGTCAACACACAAAGTAAAAGAAAGTTACATATTTTGTCAATATGATGAGAATGGTTGTCAAGCACTATGTGGTTTATATTATCCCACATCCATAAAAAAATACAAGAAATAGCACACACAAGAAAGATGTGAGAAAGAAACATAACATATTTTCTTAGTCACATTTTTCAAAATTCATTGGACTAAAAGTGTCTTTACATCATCCATATTCTAACTAAGGACATATAAACAACATGACACAAAAGCAAAGATAATTATATACATATATGTACATAAATAAACACAAATATTAAATTCTCAACTAATAATGTTGGAATAATCTTCTTCAATGGATTGTCTCTATTCTAATCATAATAAACATCTACATGTTCTATCTCAAAATTCTAAAGAATTAATATGTCACTGTTGTGCAAAGGACTGTTTTTAATAAATATGTTTGAAAAAGGATACTTTTAAAAAATAAAATTTCTTTATCATTGCTCTTTCTTTCTTGAAGGAGGCTCCATACTCTAGATTTTAACTTGTTAACATAAAAAAAATCTTAGGTACCCAATTTTGAGGAACCTTTGAACATAATGTAACTTTATATTCATAATTATTTTATTTGATACATGTAGAGATAAGTGATCCTTTATGTCATGATTAGGATAACATATATCATAACCATAGTGCTTAGTTTTTGAAGGATGTGCCACTTTATGTAACATATTCCTTCTATACATATTTTCTTTCACCAATTTATAAAGTGAAGATAAGTGAGTTACTTTTTGTTCCTCTTATGAGTTCTTGTGACCTTGTTTATTGCTTGTTTCTCATTTTAGTACTTCCTGGTATTTTTATAAAAATCATGAACAATATATTAATCTCTTATATAGATGTGTGTTTGATGTTCTCTCTCTCTCTCTCTCTCTCTCTCACACACACACACACACACACACACACACACACACACACATCCTAGTAGGTCTAAA
This sequence comes from Sequoia sempervirens, assembly GCA_007258455.2. Taxonomy (NCBI): domain Eukaryota; kingdom Viridiplantae; phylum Streptophyta; class Pinopsida; order Cupressales; family Cupressaceae; genus Sequoia; species Sequoia sempervirens. The sequence goes on from VDFB02266196.1 coordinate 140,458, forward strand.
ATTCACTGCTCCACTTCCTAAAAAAAATCTACTCACAAGGCCAGGGTTGTCAACAATTGAGAAAAATCAATTCATCTCCAAAACTATGGACTTTAATCAAAATCAACAAGAGTGGTTTATATCTCCACTTTTATCTTAGCTTAAACTTGAGAGAGTGTTCCCAAGGGAATTATTTAATAGGTATTGGAATCACTTATGATAAGACATAATGAACTTGATGATAACTAAACCCAACTTGTCTACTCAGTCGCTAAGACTGTCACCAAACTAAGAAAGATAGCTATCTTTAACCCCTATATAATTGATATAACACCTTGGAAACAAGTACAAGGTGGGGTGAGTTCCATGATTCATAGATAATGGTTTTCTTTATTCCCTACAAATGTAATGATATCATGAAAGCACAAAGTGGAACTGAAAAATAAAATTTTATGGATTTCAATTAAGTGTGAGTGATTGGAACACATACAAGAGACTGGTGCCTATTCTAGGGTAGTAGAGTCACAAATAATAAGAAGAAATTATAAAGGAGAGATGAAAGAAAGTAAGTGATCTACTCATTGAGCATCAACAAATATTAGTTTAACCTCATCTACTTAGTTATCCATCACTGATCTAACCAAACTTTGTTGCAAGTATATGTAGTTGGTGTTGTCATTGATGTCAAAAAGCTTTGGTGTTATCATTGGTGTCAACTGTATAATTAGGAGATTGATGCAAGGATGTGCAATTTGTATTGAGTTGATGTTGTCTCTGATGATGCTTTGATTTGTTTCATTATGTTATCATTAGTAAGCTACTAGTGTCAACCTCTAGTGTTGCTTTGATAATCTTCTTCTTATGGATGTATGGTTGATTTTCTAGGTTGTTGTTGGATTGGTACTGATGAGGAATTATTGAAGATGTTGAGGATGTGTCTTTGGTGCTTGGTTTTCAAGTGATTTTGAGAAAATTTAAATAAAAAGAGGAAACAATGTATTGTAGTGGTGTTATGTGTTGTAGAGTAGTTTTTTGGTTTGGCTCCACATTTCTTTTATGTTGAAAATCTGCTTGTGTGTTGTGGATATGTTGATCAGAGGTGTTTAGAGGTGTTGCATTCATAATTTGATGTGTTGGATCAATGTGCGGAGAAATTTATTGTAGACATCCAAATTTGGACACTTAATTTATCCAAATTTATCACTTTTCTTCTAAACATCCTCTTATCTGAGTTGATTAAATAATATTACTATTATTTAATTAATATCCTTAATTCTACCAAATCCCTAAGGTATTTAATTAATAATTAAATACCTTACCCTCCTTAATCCCCTTTTTATCAAATGAATTAAATAAATATTACATTTATTTAATTCCTCACATGTCATTTTCATCTAATCCTAATCCATCTCCTAATCTCTTCATTAAGGGTGTGCACATGCCTAATCCTTGATTAGGATGTGTCACATCCTCCAACTTTTGCAAGTTGGCTTCTAATCCTCATTAACCCTTAATTATCTTCTAATTACTGATTAGTTAAGCCTAATTAGTACCTTGGTCAACTCTCCCCATCCCCCAAGTAATTTTTAATTCTTTTTTATTCATCCAAGGCTCCTCTCTTCCCCATGTGAATTTTTAATTCACTTTTATTCCTCCTAGAATCCCCTTTTCCCATGCATCTTCTAGAATCTTTGACTTGTCACATCAAGTCACATGTGACAAACTCCCACCTTTTTGGAGACCCTCTCTTATCCACTAGATTCTCCCAAGCATGTGAATTTTTAATTCACATTTATTCCTCCAAGGAATCTTCTCATCTCCCAATGTACTTTCAAGGTACATGTCCTTCCTCCACATCATGTACTCTCCTTCCACATCACCTACACATCATCTCACCCTTAGCCACTTCACATTCCACATGTCAAAATGTGAGGGTTTGTGAGTCCTCAACTCACCTTAGCCCTTCATCTTGGCCTTGTTGGATAAATCTCAACCATTGAATTCTCTAGAGAATTCAAGTTTCTCTATAAATACCCCCTCCTCTAAGGCAAAAGGAACACTTAAGAATTTTGCAACTAAATGTTGTCATTTTGTGCACTCATCTAGCCATCAATTTCATCTATTTGCATTTGCATCCAAGCATATAGTTAAATCTTGCATTTAGCCACATCAAGAGCCATCCAAGGAGCATACAAAGTGATCCAAAATCAAGGGCCAACCAAGGAGTTTCTGCTGGAAAGAGAAGGTATAACCATTTATCATCATCTAACACTTTTTCTCTTTGCATTAACAAATTTCTTAGGCTAATCTTGAGGTGTTTCTTTGTGTTTTTCCATTGCATTTTAGTCATTTAGAATAGGTAAAACATTTGGATATCACAGTTATGTTCACCAGTGCATGAACTATGTATTGCAGAGGTGTCTGAGAGAAATGGTTTTGCTCCGCATTTCTTGAGAGAGTGGTTTTAGGTATTGTATATCTATAAGGGTGCTAATAGTGTTTGTCTTTCTTCTGTTGAATTTTTTCATGGTTTGGTGCTTCAAAAGTCAGTTTCTTGATTTGTGGTGTATGACAGAATTATTTAAGTGTATTGGGTGTGTGCATTCTTCAGGTGAATGTTGTTGTGAAGGAATTTTCTAGTTTCCAAGATGTTTGTGGAATATTCTAGATTATGTTCAAGTGTGGTGTGTTGTATGCTAGTCATCTTTGATTTGAGGAAGCGTGTACTTAAATTTTAATGGTGTTAACATAAGTTTAGCTCACCTTGAGTGTTTACACTAATTGGGAAGTTGCTTTGGTGTTTGTGGAAGTGTGGTGTGGCATGTATGGATGGATTTAGATATAAGCTAAGGTGTGGTGTGGTCCACCTTCATTCCCTTCCATTTTGGGAATGTTTTGGTGCCGACCTAATTTGAATTTGTATAGTTGAGGTGCATAGATGACCTTGCAAAACATGTTCAAGGTTGAAGATGGTATAAATATGAGTTGAGTTGTTGAGGTATGATGAGATAGAGGTGTGTGATGTGAATTTCAAAGTTGTGAGGTGTGAATTTTTCAAGTGCAGTGCAAGCGTTCATGTGTTAGATTATTGGATGCAGTGAGCAAAAGGTGTCTAAAATACTTCAATAAGACTTCAAAGGTGTTGGTGATGCTATGGTGGACCTTTTTGTTGCATGGAGATGGATTTATCATTGTAACACTCTTCTATATCTTGTTTTTTATTCTAGCAGTAAGCCCTTATTTCTTTTGGGCAGCAATCCCTATTGTATTTGGTGTTGATATTACTTTATATTGTGAGCTAATCCTCACTGTGGTTTTTCCCTTCTTGGGTTTTCCACATAAATCAAGTGTTTCTTTGTGTATGGTTTTGATTTGATTAAATTTTTGTTATTTTCTTTCATGATAAATCACTCTAACAAATTAAGGGTTAATTTGATTAATGTGGATCTAAACGTTTGTGAGGGTTTTCAAGTTTTAAGGTACAACTAATTCACCCCCCTCTCAATTGTCTTATGCATTCAACAATTGGTATTAGAGCAAGGTTCCTTGGAAGAAAGCTTAACTGATTGAGGTAGATCTAGGATGGTGCACAAGAAATATGTTCCTTTGTTTGATGGATTAAATTATGCATTCTCGAAGACAAGGATGGAAGGTTTTTTGGTTTCTCTTGGATTTGAAATCTGGAAGTATGTTGAGACTAGATATACTATACCTATGAATGGTCCAAAGACTGATGCTGAGATCAAGGCATATGAAAACAATGGTAAAGCAAGGTATTCTCTCTTAAGTGGCCTTGCTAATTATGAATTGGTGAAAGTTATGAATAATAAAACTACTAGCAAAATTTGGGTAAAGTTAGAAAGCATTTATGAAGGAGATGATAAGGTCAAGCAAGCTAAGATGCAGAATCTGGAGATCATGTTTGAGACCCTGCGAATGTCTAAAGATGAAAACATCACAAGCTATTTGCAGAAGGTGGATGAAGTTGTCAAGAAAATCAAAGGTCTTGGTGGAGAACTAAAAGAAGTGGTAAAGAAGGTACTCAAAACTCTTCCTAAATTGTATAGTCATAAATTTTCTACTATTGAGGAATTCGATATACCAAAGATCAGTTGTACAGTTCTTCAACTTCTTTTGAAATGACAGAATTTGGTACAAGTAATGCAAAAGTTGAGACTACCTTTAAGGCTGGAAAATCAAAGAATTTTGTGGAATCAAATCAATAGGATCTTGATGAATGTGGAAGGTGACTTTGTAAGAAGAATGAAAATGGGTACTGGAAAGTACAGAGGTAAGTTTCCTTTCAAAAAAATTTAGTTGTGGAAAGATAGGTCATTATGCTTCAAGATGTCCAAACAAAGTTTTGAATGACAAAAATAGGGAGAACAAAAGTAAGATGATTAAGAAAAGTTATTATGTTAGAGAATATTCCAGTATATTGGATGATGAATCTAATTGTGGAGATGATGAGGATGGTGAATGCTTGTCCATGGCTTTAAAAGATGAAACTAATTCTACTAGCTCTAAGATATGTGTGAAGGAAAGGGCTCGAAAAGCAAGTGTTAATACTGAAGGCACTTTGGTGTCTCCTTAAATTCATGCTAGACAAGAGAAGAACTACTAGATAATTGGCAGTGGATGCTCTAATCATATGACCAATGATAAGAGTAAGTTTTTTAAACTTAGAAAATATGAAGGAGGACTTGTTAGGTTTGGTGATGATACATCTATTAAGATATGTGGAAAAGGTTCAATCAGTTTTGATGGAAAGCATAACATTGATGATGTTCTTTATGTTAAGGGTTTAATACATAACCTCTTGAGTGTTGGAAAAATGTGTAGCAAAGGATACAATCTTATGTTTCAAGAAGATGGTTGTGAGATCAGAAAAGGGTCTGAAATTGTGATTGCTACTAGAAGAAGGACAAATGGAAATGTCTACTAGATCAAAGGTGGTGATGATTATTGTTTCATGACTTAGATCAATGAGAGTTGGCTATGGCATAGAAGAATGTGTCATGTCAATTTTGATAGCCTAGTGAGAATAAGTTCAATTCAATCTATGAGAGATATGCCAAAGATTACAAAGCCTATCAATGTAGCCCATAAGGAATGTCAAGTTGAAAAGCAAGCAAGAAGAAATTTCAAATTCAAAGAAAAATCTTCTACCGAACTATTGGAATTGGTGTATACAAATATTTATGGTCCTACCAGAGTAAGAATTCTTCAAGGTGACAGGTATTTTATGCTATTGATTGATGATTATTCTAGAATGATATGGGTTAATTTTCTTAATGAAAAATTAGAAGCCCTAGATGAATTTAAAGCATTCAAAGTTATGGTTAAGAATGAAATGGATATAAAAATCAAGTGCCTGAGGTATAACAGAGGTGGATATTTCACCTCCAATGAGTTCAATATCTTTTGTGAGAATCATGGAATAAAAAGGCATTTATCTACCCCTAGGATTCCTCAACAGAATGGAGTGGTTGAAAGAAAGAATAGAACTATTCAATAAGATACAAGGACAATGATGAAAGAAGAAAATATAACATGATTCTACGGGAGAGAAGCAATTCATAATGTTGTTTACATACTTAACAAAGTGCAAGCAAGAGCAAATAACACAAAGACTCCCTATGAGCTATGGTATGGAAGGATTCTTGCTGTAAAATACTTCAGAGTGTTTGGAAGCAAATGTTATATCAAAAGAGATGAAGAAAAATTAGGAAAGTTTGATGCAAGGTTTGATGAAGGTATCTTCCTTGAATATTCTACTAAAAGAAAAGCTTGTCGATGCTACAACAAGAGGCTAAGAAAGATTATTGAGAGTGCAAGTGTCAAGGTTGATGAAGACATACAAAAGAATTAAACAGTGATAGATGGATATGAATCAAATGAGTCTTCTTGCAAAGAAGAAGAAAAATCTAAGGAAAAATAAGTGCAAATTGAAGAGGAAGAAGCTCCAAAAAAGATTCTTAAAACTCCCAAGTATGTGCAAAAGAATCATTCTGAAGAACAGATCATTGGTGATCAGAGAAAAGGTGTACTAACAAGAAGGAAATATGTTGAAGAATAGGTAAATCTATGTTTACTTTCTAAATTTGAACCTAAAACAGTGATTGAAGCATGCAAGGATGAGTATTGGATTAAGGCTATGGAAGAATAACTAATGCAAATTGAGAAAAATAAAACTTGGAAACTTTTCCTAAGATGAGAAAACAAGAATGTGATTGGAACTAAGTGGGTATTCTAGAATAAACTAAATGAGAATGGAGAAATGGTAAGAAATAAGGCAATGCTTGTGTGTAAAGGCTAATCACAAGTAGAATGAATAGATGTTGAGGAGATATTTGCTCTGGTGGAAATAATGGAAGCTATCAAGATGTTCTTGGATTTTGCAACACATAAAGGTTTTAAAGTATCTCAAATGGATGTGAAGTTTGCTTTCTTGAATGGTGAATTGGAAGAAGTATACATAGAACAATCAGAAGAATTTCAGTTATCAGATAAACCAAATATGGTTTGCATATTGAATAAGGCATTATATGGGTTGAAGCAAGCTCCCAAAGCTTGGTATGCAAGGCTAGACAAGTACTTGTTACAATAAGGGTTCAATAAAGGTACCATAGATAGAAATCTCTACTTCAAAGTTGAAAAAGATCAAATCTTGATTGTGGTTGTGTATGTTGATGACATAATTTTTGAAGGAAATGAAGCTATGTGTAAGAATTTTGTAGAGGAAATGCAAAAAGAATTTAAAATTTCAATGTTTGGGGAGATGAATGTTTTCCTTGGGCTACAAAACAACCAAACAGATAAAGGTATTTTCATTTCACAATCAAAGTACGTTAAGGAAATGTTGAAGAAGTTTGGAATAGAAAATTCTAAACCCGTATGTACCCCTATGGTTACTAGTTGCAAGATGAGCAAGAATGATGAATCTCCTAAAGCTAATTAGAGCAATTATAGATCAAATATTCCATAGGACTGTTATATCTAACTATTACTAGACCAAATATCATGCATGCAATTTGTCTCATGGCTAGATTTCAAGAAGATCCTAGAGAGTCACATTTTGTAGCAATGAAGAGAATATTCATATGCTTGAAGGGAACTCCAAATCATGGCTTATGGTATCCAAAGGATACTGACTTTACTCTAAGTGCTTACATAGTGTAGATTAGGTTGGTTGTGTAGATGATAGGAAAAGTACAAGTGGTGGTACATTCTTTCTTGGATGCAAATTGGTGTCATGGCTAAGCAAGAAACAAGCTTCAATGTCTTTATCTACTACAAAAGTAGAATACATTGCAACAACATCTTGTTGCACATAAGTGTTTTGGATGAGGTAAACATTAAAGGATATTAGAGTGGTATATGATGAACCAATTCCTATCTATGATAGTACAAGTGTTATCAATATATCAAAGAATCTAGTAATACATTCAAGGATAAAGCATATCTTAATCCGATATCACTTTTTGAGAGAGAAGGTTGTAGAGAATGAAGTGAATCTTGAATATGTGCCTATAAAGGATTAGGTTGCTAACATATTCACTAAGGCTCTTCCTAAGGATACATTTGAGTATCTCTAGAAGAAGTTGGGGGTGATTTCCCCTCCTTTGAACTAGATGCATAAGGAGATGCATCATTTTAGTGGATCTCAAGATTCATTATTTGGTATAGACTAGTGTTTGTGGCTACCTCTCAAGGGGAGTAGGTAGTGGAATTATTGATTGTTGTAATCAAGACAAGTGAGAGTTGTCATTTTGTTGACTTATCCTAAGGGGGAGTATGTAGAGCAATAAAGGGGGAGCGAAAGTAATGAGTTAGTTGTATAAGGGGAGAAAAGAGATAATGAGTTGGTATGAAGCAAAGTAAGTTGGTATGAAGAGTATTGATGATCAAAGTTGTGTTTGTTGTTGATGGTTTTTTACATCATATGTTGTCATCAATGACAAAGGGGGAGATTGTTGCAAGTATATGCAGTTGGTGTTGTCATTGATGTCAACAAGCTTTGTTGTTGTTATTGGTTTCAACTGTATGAGTAGGAGATTGTTGCAAGGATGTGCAGTTGGTATTGTGTTTATGTTGTCTCTAATGATGCCTTGATTAGTTTCATTATGCTATCATTAGTAAGTTACTAGTGTCAATCTCTATTGTTGCTTTGATCAACTTCTACCTATGGATGTAAGGTTGAGTTGTTATGTTGCAATTATCTTGGTGGTGATGAGGAATTTCTAAAGATGTTGAGGATGTGTCTTTGGTGCTTGGTTTCCAATTAATTTTGAGGAAATTTGAATAAAACGAGGAAATAATATGTTGTGGTGGTGTTTTGTATTACAGAGTAGCGTTTTGGTTTGGCTCCACATTTTTTCTACATTGAATATCTTCTTTTGTGGTTCCGATATGTTGATTAGAGGTCTTTAGAGGTGTTGCATTCAAAATTTGGTGTGTTGGATTGTTGTGTAGAGGAAGTTATGTTCACTAGTGTGTGAATTGTGCATTACAAAGGTGTTTGGGAGAAATGGTTTTGCTCCGCATTTCTCCATAGAGTGGTTTCAGGTCTTGCACATCTAGAAGGGTGTTGATAGTATTTGTATCTTTCTTTAGTTGAAGTTGCTCATGGTTTGGTGCTTCGGAAGTTGGTTTCTTGAGTTGTAGTGTATGAAAAAAAATATTTAAGTGTACTAGGTGTGTGCATTCTTCAAGTGAAAGTTGTTGTGAAGGAATTTGTTAGTTTCTAAGATGTTTGTGGGATATTCTAGATTGTGTTCAAGTGTGGTGTGTTTTTTGCAATTTGTCTTTTATTTTAGGAATTGTGTGCTTAAATGTTAATGGTGTTAACCCAGGTTTGGTCGACCTTGGGTTTTTACACTAATTATGAAGTTGCTTCGGTGTTTTTGGAAGCGTGGTGTGGAATGTATGGATGTATTTATGTCTAAGCTAAGGCGTGTTGTGGTACACCTTCATTCCTTTCCATCGTGGGAATGTTTTGGTACCAACCTAATTTGAATTTACATGGTTGAGGTGCATAACCGACCTTGGAGAATGTGTTCAAGGCTGAAGATGGTATAAATATGAGTTGAGTTTTTGAGAGATGATGAGATAGAGGTGTGTGATACAAATTATGTGAATTACATAGTTGTGGGGTGTGAATTTGTGAAGTGCAGTGCAAGCTTTCATGTGCTAGATTATTTGATGCAATGAGTAGAAGGTGTCTACAATTCTTCAATAAGACTGTGAAGGTGTTGGTGATGTTGTGGTGGAATTTTTTGTTGCATTGAGATGGATTTCTCGTTGTAACACTCTTCTCTATCTTCTTTTCTATTATGGCAATGAGCCCTTATTTCTTTTAGGCAATGATCCCTCTAATAGTGAGCCATATTGTATTTGGTGTTGATATTACTTTATATTGTGAGCTAATCGTCACCGTGGTTTTTCCCTTCTTGGGTTTTCCATGTAAATCTAGTGTTTCTTTATGTATGGTGTTGATTTGGTTATGTTTATGTTATTTTATTTCATGATAAATCACTCTAATAGATTAAGGGTTAATTGGATTAATGTGGATCTAAATGTTTGTGAGGGTTTTGAAGTTTTAAGGTACAAATGATTCACCCCCCTCTTAGTTTTCTTGTGCATTCAACAAACTCATATGCAACCACACAAAAGAGTCATAACAACACATGTAATATATTTAAAACCCTATCAAGTTCCTCTAACGATAATTAAAATAATAATAGAAATTTTTTCAAGAAAAAATATAAAATAATATATTTTTTAAATTTGCACATACAACAATGGAGACATGAAACTAAAAATGATATTATAATATTTCAATAATAGTATGTCAAACCCTCTACCTTGCTGAAACTACCTCTATAACAAATGTTTTGCAAGATCTGCCCTTCTGAATATTCCTCTACTCTACCTGTATTGTCCAATAATGAAAATGATAGCCTTCTACCCATAAAACATGCACTAAGTCCCAAACCCTAAAATGTGACACTATATTAGAATTGAATCCATGGTGGAGGATGAGTTGTGCTCAAATGAATGCCATAGATTGAAAGAAGAGATCAAAATTAAAGTTTTATGGTTGAGTGACCATTCTATAGTAATGGTGGTGGATGATATCAGGACCCATGCACTTAAACCTTTGGTGCCTATATACATTCAATAAATTTCCAAGTAGACCCATGGTTGGTGAAACATGCATTAATGGTGTCTTAATTCAATAGATGGTCATGTGGGAGACAATCATAGAGTAAAACCATGAAAATTTGGATGTTTGAATTGCTTATACACACTAATATATTTTTTTATGGGCTTATAGAGTCCAATCGGACCATTTGCGGGAAAATGACCCCCATCGGATCCTTTGTGAGATATCAACTTCCATCATGAATTATGAAAAATGTGACTAAACTTGCCAGCTTAATGATGCTTCAAAATGTTTAGTTCAAATGAAAAGTCTTGATGATGACATCAATAAGGATTATGTCATCATGTCATCATCAATGGACTTGGGGACTTCAGATGAGGTGATATCATGATGACATCAGTAATAGACTAATGTGGGAAGGAGCAAGGAACTAGACCTTGTTGTCATATGGTAAACTTAAATGATCAATTAACAATGAAATTAAACTAAATTCAAGCAATATATTGATCAATTAGAGCCATATTCAATTAAATTTAGTAAATTGTTGCTAAAATGATTCAATTAACATAAAATAAATCTAAATTATAAACAATTGAATAAACTAGCAAGAAAAGATCCAATCCCATTGTGGATTTGAGTGCAAATTTTGGAGTGATATGGATCTGGACTACTCAAATTTTTCTAATCCATATTGTTGCAAAAGATTGGTTGATAAATGAGAATGATTAAAAAAATATGAGTTCTCAAATCTCTCAAAGGTGAGTGTTCGATTCAAGAGAGTAAGGGCACATAAAGATTGTGAATCCTTTTTCATGTAAAAAGGCTTGGATTTTATAGATTTTTGAAATATTGATCAATGGTGAGGATTCAAAATGCTAATCAAGCGATGAAATTGAATTAATAGACTAATGTGGGAAGGAGCAAGGAACTAGACCTTGTTGTCATATGGTAAACTTAAATGATCAATTAACAATGAAATTAAACTAAATTCAAGCAATATATTGATCAATTAGAGCCATATTCAATTAAATTTAGTAAATTGTTGCTAAAATGATTCAATTAACATGAATCTAAATCTAAATTCATCATCAATGGACTTGGGGACTTCAGATGAGGTGATATCATGATGACATCAGTAACAGTAATAGACTAATGTGGGAAGGAGCAAGGAACTAGACCTTGTTGTCATATGGTAAACTTAAATGATCAATTAACAATGAAATTAAACTAAATTCAAGCAATATATTGATCAATTAGAACCATATTCAATTAAATTTAGTAAATTGTTGCTAAAATGGTTCAATTAACATGAAATAAATCTAAATTCTAAACAATTGAATAAACTAGCAAGAAAAGATCCAATCCCATTGTGGATTTGAGTGCAAATTTTGGAGTGATATGGATCTGGACTACTCAAATTTTTCTAATCCATATTGTTGCAAAAGATTGGTTGATAAATGAGAATGATTAAAAAAATATGAGTTCTCAAATCTCTCAAAGGTGAGTGTTCGATTCAAGAGAGTAAGGGCACATAAAGATTGGGAATCCTTTTTCATGTAAAAAGGCTTGGCTTTTATAGATTTTTGAAATATTGATCAATGGTGAGGATTCAAAATGCTAATCAAGCGATGAAATTGAATTAATAGACTAATGTGGGAAGGAGCAAGGAACTAGACCTTGTTGTCATATGGTAAACTTAAATGATCAATTAACAATGAAATTAAACTAAATTCAAGCAATATATTGATCAATTAGAGCCATATTCAATTAAATTTAGTAAATTGTTGCTAAAATGATTCAATTAACATGAATCTAAATCTAAATTCATCATCAATGGACTTGGGGACTTCAGATGAGGTGATATCATGATGACATCAGTAACAGTAATAGACTAATGTGGGAAGGAGCAAGGAACTAGACCTTTTTGTCATATGGTAAACTTAAATGATCAATTAACAATGAAATTAAACTAAATTCAAGCAATATATTGATCAATTAGAGCCATATTCAATTAAATTTAGTAAATTGTTGCTAAAATGATTCAATTAACATGAAATAAATCTAAATTCTAAACAATTGAATAAACTAGCAAGAAAAGATCCAATCCCATTGTGGATTTGAGTGCAAATTTTGGAGTGATATGGATCTGGACTTCTCAAATTTTTCTAATCCATATTGTTGCAAAAGATTGGTTGATAAATGAGAATAATTAAAAAAATATGAGTTCTCAAATCTCTCAAAGGTGAGTGTTCGATTCAAGAGAGTAAGGGCACATAAAGATTGTGAATCCTTTTTCATGTAAAAAGGCTTGGCTTTTATAGATTTTTGAAATATTGATCAATGGTGAGGATTCAAAATGCTAATCAAGTGATGAAATTGAATTAAGGAGGTGAGTATGGATCAATGGATGAATCAAGGGTCAATAATCCGTGAAGTGTGGATCAAAGATTTAATCAAAGGTCCATAATCCATGAGGATTTGAAACAAATCCCTTAATTTTAGGAAATATGTTAGAGATATTATTCATGTGGAGGGAAGAATTTAAACTTAAAAGGGGAATATTTCATGTGAGAATATTCTTTATGCAAGTTGGGGGATTGGAGGAAAAATCAGTTAAATAAACAATTTAATAAAATCTTTTAATTGTGCAAGTTGGAAGAATTAGAATTTTTAATTAAACAATTGTGAATTATTTAATCAAAGAGGGGTTATGGTATTTAATTAAATAATTTGGCATTATTTAATCAAAAGAGGAAGAAATTAGCATGAAGGTGATGAATTAATCAAATAAAGCTAATTATTCAATTAACAGGAGAATAAAATGAATTTAACTAAATAATTGGATATTATTTATTTAAATAGATGAAATAGGTGAATTATTAGAGAAACAATGTTAATAAGCAAAATCATAATGTGTGTGATATACTTAAAGACATTTTAAGGTGTCTATGGGTAGATCTCCCCTATCCGAATTTGTAAAGCATGTGCAATCTTTTCCTTTGATACATTTAGGAGAATAGAATCGGCAAGACACAATCTAATAGTACCACATGCCTTCTTATCCATCTTCAAGCTCAATCTTCATTATTCATTTTTTGGGGTTTCTTTTCATTTGTTACAACCACCCATTATTCTTGTTCTTCAAGGTGATCCTCCATTTTCAACTTCCAAAACTCATATCCCACTCTGTTAAATTTTTCTGTGTCCAAATGAGAGGGAGTTGTAGCCATGGTTTCAACACAAAAACCCACAGAAAACAAATCAACCAAACTCCCACTATAGCTCAAAAAACCTCTATTCTACCACCCAAGACACAAAATTGGCTAGGCTCTAATACCAAATGTTAGAAAATGGAAGGAGAACATAAATAATATAAGCTTAAATCAATTGTAAATTAGATCTAATAGTGTTTACCATATGGAGTTTAAATCAACAATAACAATGAAAGCATAAAATAGAAAACTAAAAACCAAACATAGTGTTTAATGTGGAGAAACACTTTCAAGAAAAAAAACCACAAAAGAAGAGATGAATAGCTTGTATTATAAGAAAAAAATGATTACAATACATCCACTCTAACTCCTTTGTATCCTCCAATTTGACAGCATAACCCCTACAAAGAAAACTTGAAGAAAACTCATTGTCATCTCCACTTTCATGCACTTGCTATATAGAATAATGTAACCCATGAAGAATGGCATCCAAATTGGACAAGTCCTCATGCCACCACCTTGGAATAATCATTTTTATCTCATAATGGCATCTTACATATTCTCTTACAACTGTCATAAGGCATCTTTCATGCATTGGTGCCTAGGGACCAAGATAGCAAAGATACCACCATAGATGTCATAGTCGCCATAGAATCTTATGACATGTGTCATAGCTATCATAGATTCTCTTACAACTTATGATAGTTTTCATAACATATAATAATGTTTGATTCCCAAGGTGGATTACTAGAATCTCCATATTAACTATTTTACCTTTACCATGTGACAATTATCCAATAAAAGTAACATAGTAAATCCCTGCCAATAAAATGGTAGTTACTGAGGCCAATAAAAACTTAATCACCACTATCAATGAAACCTTCCATCCCTTATGAGTGAATTATAAATAATATTATGAGTAATTAAATGACATGATATTTATAAGGTTGATGGCACCTTTACCCCAACAATTGAATGGGAGTAGCTTCCATGATTTGGCTTGCTTGGGAAACGCCAATTGAATACTATTCCTTATAAGCACTTTCCAAGGTTCATTGTCTTCTAGATATTTAAGTATCTATTTGGTTGCTAGAGCTATTCCTTTCCACTTTAGGTCCTTTAACCCCACCCCCCTTGGCTTTATCCACACAACACCACTCCCACTTTACAAAGTGTTGTTTCTTTTTACCCTTACCATCTGACCATAAAAAGTTCCTGATTTTTTTCTAAATTTAATTTACCTAATAGCTACTAAAGAGCTAGATAAAAGAGTAGTATACACTATATGAAGACATGATCTTCTAGAAAAATTGTATTCTTCCAGCTAAGGAGAGATATTGCTTATCCCGTTTATCTAGTTTATTCTCTATTTTCCCCTTTATCCATAGCCACATTTCTTTCAGGCTTGGGTTCACAGCAAATGGGATCCCCGAGGTATCTCGCTTGTTTGGAGGGCTCTCCCCATTGAAATTAAAATTTCTCCAACCAACTTGGTGGGGTGTTTTATCATCCCAACATAATAGATTTGGAATTTAAAAGTTTTCCCCCTGAGGCTTTATAGAATAGTCCAAGTTTTACCATTAGTGATTCCATATTTATTTCTTCAAGTTTCAGAAAATAAGGTAGCATCATTTGCAAATTGAAAATTTAGAAGTTCATCCTTGTTGGGGAGGGATATTCCCTTGACCCTGGGGAGGTTGAATTTTTCCTCAAGAGGTAGAAGATTTCATTTGAAGCAATAACAAATAGTGCAAGGGTAAGAGGGCGACCTTGCCTGATTGATCTTTCAAGTTTTAATTCTTTGGTCAGAGGCCCATTTATTTCTATCTAGGCCACAAAATATTTCATAAGTGTTTTAACCAAATGGAAAAATCTATCTAGGAATCCAAAGGCTTCCAAAGCTATACAAAATAAATCACATTCTACTTTTTCATAAGCCTTCTCAAAGTTGAGAAGAAACATGGCTTCATTCTGATCAAAATGCTTAGCCCAGCTCATTGGTTTCCAACTTACTAATAAGTTTTCCAAGATGTATTTGACCTTAATGAAGCCTATTTGGGTAATTATTATGAATTCTCAGAGGATATTAACTAGCCTATTGGCTAATACTTTGGCCAAAAAATTGTGTGAGGCATTAAACAATAAAATAGGTCTCCAATTCTTTAAGAGGGCGTTGTCACCTTTCTTGGGTATTAATTTGATTATTCCCTTATTCATGTTTTTCCCCAAAGACCCAACATGGGAAACTTCATTGTAAAGTTGTAATAGATCCTCACTGATCCATTCAATATTATGTTTATAAAATTCCATTTGGAGGCCATTTGCACTAGGGGATTTATCATTGTTTAATATCTCAATGACATTCTTGATTTCTTCTCCAGTGATTTTCTTATCTAGTATGTTTACTTGCTCCTTTGTTAACTTTTTAGTATTATTTATTTACACAAGTCCCTTACCTTATGATTGTCTACACTATTACCCTCTATAGAGAATAAGATCTTGTAGAAGTTAAAAATTCTTTAATATGTTCTTGTTCAAGGACTACTAAGTCATTTACCCATATTTTTTTAATATTTTCTTTAGCTTCTTTACTTTTTAGTATCCCGAAGAAAAAATTGGTGCCTTTATCCCAATTTTTTCAACTATTTCATCATGGATTTACTCTTAGACCTTGAATTCTCTTTGTTTGAATTATTTGTATTGAATCCTTGATTAATGTCACTTCCTCAAAAAGTGTCAAATTGGAGGGATCACTATGGATATTTAACTCAACCTTTATAAGGTTTTCATTCAATTGCATTTCAACATGTCTAAGGTCCAATTCTCTTTTCTTTCCAATGCTTTGGTATATAATTCTCCAACCATTCACGTTTTTCTCCTATCTTTCAATCAAAGTTATCTTTTATCATCCATCTATTAATCTCCCTAAGAGTAAACACTGCATCATTTTAGTCCTCATCTCTGAGCAAGTTAGTGTTCAATTTGAATAATTTTTCACCTTTGAAGTGGTTGTGCACCCTTTTGTTCAATAGGATCTTAGCAATAATGGGATGATGATCAAACAAGGTATAGGGGTAGACCTTGAAAAAGTGTCCTTCATCCTTATCAAAGCTAAAGAAGTCTTTATTTGCATAAAATCTATCTAGTCTGTAGTAGATCCTACTATTACCTTTCTAGGAGTTGCACCAAGTATACTAGATTCCCTTGTTTTATTTTTTGTTACCCTAAAGTGGGTCTAAAGGATTGAGTTTATCTTTCACTTTGAATGGTAATATATCTTATTACCTTTCCAATCCATTTTCATCCCTCTTTCTTTATCTTCTTTATGTTCAACCATATTATAGTCTCCACCCATTATCCAAGGGATGTTCAAGAGGTTGTAGATCCACTGCCAAAGCCCAATTCTTCCCCTATAGTCATTGGGGGACTAAACTGAGCATTATCCAAATCTAGAGCCATCTTTTTCTAAGATTATCCATAAAACCCTTTGACATGCGGAGGAGCCATTTTCCTTCACATACTTAACCTAGTCATTGGCTAATTGTATAACTAAGCCTCCTTTCCCTTTTCATGGTTGGTTACATAATGAGTTGAATATTTCCAAATAAAATTCAAGTGGTTTCAAGAGTGGACTGGGTGGCTTTTACCTCCTAAAGTAAGACCACATCTTTCTTTTAGATTGGATTTAAGAAATTTTTTGACTATGTTTTTTATCAGGGGATTCCAATCCCTTAACATTCCAATATCTACAATGTAATCCCATAACAACTATATGTTAATAAGTATCCATAGCTTTCTTAAAACTATCATAGCACTAATAAAGATTGTTTTAAGTATCTTCTCTTTTAATTAATGGGTTTGGGGACTCTTTAGTCCTCTTCTTCCTTTTGATTTTTGAGCCACTTAAATTGTCACTTCCCACTGAGATATCTTTATTTTTATCAAATTTATCAATCCCACCTAGGTATTATTCCATTCTATTATTCCCTATAGGGTCTATGGATTCAAAAATAATATTTTCCATAATTTAAGGGAGCCTAGTATTGATCCTTATCTTGTTGTTTGTTTCTTCATATTTCAAAGTGTCTTTGGTATTATCTTGATGATCTATATTTAATTTTATCCTCATCTTAGAGTCTTGTTTCAATATGGGTAGGATTTTTGCAAGTACTCATGGATTGACTTACTTTTCAGTGTTCATAACTCTAGGAGCCTACACTTTCCCACTACTTTGCCCATTTAACCTAAACCAATGTTGAGATCTACATTTTTCTCAGAATGAGGAGATTGAGGGTTATCCTTTTCAATTTGGTCCCATTTCCCATGTTGAGAACTTGAACCAATATTGGGCCTTTGAAGGCTTCTATGGCTATGATTATTATTTTCAATTTCATTAACAATGTTTTTTACCAATGAATTAGATTTCATAATTAAACAATATTAAAAACCCTCCATAGTGTCTGAATTCTTAGAGTCTGAAGATTATATATTGTGAGACTCCTCCCTAATGGGAGAGTCCTTAGAAATATATTTGATTTTAGTCACCTTAATGATATTTTTTAAAGCTATGTTGTGGCAGATCTTTTCCATTACAAGTTATTGAGCATTTTTCTTAACACCATTAGGGAATGAATATATATTTGTATCAACTTCAAAACTAGATTTTGGATAATCTTGAGAGTTACACTTGAGATGTGGCACCCCATCAAGAGGAGCTAAGAAGGTGGAAGAATCAACCTCCCAACCTCCCTTAGAGGGTAAGGTGCCACCATTCATTGATGGCTCAAAGCCACTTAATTGAAATTCATCCCCCTTCTTTGGGAGAGGTTCTACAACAAACACACATGGAGGGGAGTTCTTGGGGTTGTCAACACAACCATCTTTAGAAAATAAACCAGTAGCTTCATTTCTCAATGGGCATGTATCTAAAATACTTGGGAAGCCCTCCTTACTTTATGTAGAGAAGAACAAATTCTCTTCAGAGTTAAAATATGGTGAGACATTTTCTCCTCTTACAAAGGGTTTTAGGTAGCACCCAAGGAACAATTAACTCTAAATGGGTTAGAGTTAATTCCAAAATTATTCGCAAAGCTTGAATTAGGGTTTTTATGAGTTTTCACATTATTCAATTTTTACTAATAATAGGGAAATTTCTTCAAAAATTCCCTTCTCTCCTATAAAGATAGCAAGTGTTTATATGCCTCACAGGATTTCAATTTCATAACTAATAACAAATCTATGATCCAAAAGCTCTCTTTTTTATTTATTTCCATTCCATATAATAAAGTAATTAAAACCCTAGCATCCAAGTGTGATAGGGTAACCTTTAAATCTTCAACCCTCATGACATTCCCAAAGGAAGAGAGGATTTGAGGAAAAAAATTCCATAAAAAATGGTGGAACAATTTTTAAAAGTCAACCACCATGGGCCAAAAAAGCTAAAACTTCCTTATAAATGGGTTCAGGAGACCATTTCAAAGTCATGAAAGTATATTTGCCAATATTCTAAAATTGTTTAGCAATTAGTGCATCTTGCATTTTAGGGTTATGGAAGAAAACCAAAAAGAGCTCCCTCTGAACCATCCTACAGAAGGAGATTTTAATGCCAAATTTTTCCCCCACACATTAATAAACCATTCATACAGGGAGATTATTACAATCAACAACTGCTAAAAAAATTGTCATATTTTTAACCTAAGTTTTTTCTTATTTAATTCATCAACCATTTTTGGATTAGGAGACAAAAATAAAAAATTAGGGAAGCCAGAGGATCAGTTACCTTCTCCCCATCTCTCCCTCTGAATTACTCCATCACCATAGAGAGACTTTGAAATGAATGATTCATAAGGAGACACACGACCAATTTCTTTTGCCACCACATCATGAAAGGTTTTGGATTGCATGAAGTTATTACAAACCCCATCTAGGGAAAGAAAAGGGGGTTCATTCATTACACACCATAAATTCTAGCATACGATATGTAGAGTGCCTGGTAAGAGCCGAAAGCACAATCTTACTAAAATTAATAAAGATTAAAATCTAAAGCAAGGGAAAAAGGAAAACACATATACAAAATGAGGAATGCAAAGAGCCAAAGAGAATGCTTACGTGTGATATTTTCAAACCTTTATGGAGGAGGAATGAGGCCTCCTCCACCGAGAGTCGTGAGGATGCCACACCAACCCCCTCGAACTCCAAGCCTCTTAAGTGATTGCCACTCCAGGAATTTTTTGGGATTCGCGCTCCAACTTGCAGACCACATTTGATGCCTTCTATTTAATTTTTGTATTCATGCATTATTAATCCCTCAAAGGGCTATTTTCACAAAAAGACAATAATTTTACTAGCAAAGGAGGGAATTTTCCAAGTTATATGAGGTTTATTTTAGCCTGAGTAGTCATATGATTGAGATAAATTTTCACCTCCTAGAACATGTATCATCACTCAAATTTTGGATTTCAAGGATTTTAGAAAATATAAGAATATAAAAACTCGAGGAGGTTTGATATTAACCAGAAAAATATTCCATGTATTATTAAAATTTGAGATAAAATCATGCATATATTTTTTAGGAGATCTTTTAATTTCCATGAAATATCGAATAAGATAGATTGTGTTTGTATTTTCTTAGAACTAATTGAAAATGAGATCACCAGGTTTATCTCAACTTGTAGTTGAATCGGATTGGAAGGTTTTATACCATTCACATGATTTTCCTCTAAGAACATAAGAAAAAAAATTGAAGAGACACATTTTCAGAAGTGATATGATGAATTTTGCACGAATTTGTAACAGCTTGAAAATGATATAATGGAGAAACGGTCCATCTCCATAGAAGTGAGGTAATACTCTCAAAGCTATTTCAAGAACCTAACATCCTTCTTGATGCAATTAGTCACTTCAATACCATTATAAAAAGGGTGAGTTCCTTGCTAGAATATTTAGATGTACATATATATTATGAGCTGTTATGATCTATACAAATGAAAATTCTAGATATTTTAACCAATGAAGTCACTAGATGAAAGATTCATGCTCCAAATGAGCATAGATATTTTTTAAAATCTTCATCAAAATCATAAAATTTAAAATAAAGATCAAATGGGATATATTGAAGGCTTTAATTTATGCCCCGTTAGGTGTGCCAAAGTTGTTGATTGACAAATTTTCACCCTCATGTAAACTTGCATCAACATGAGAAATCTCAATAATGTGGGATGCAACTTGTGATCTATAACCTTAGGGATTTTAGAAGTTGACCCTTTGTAGGATCTTCAATTAATTCACTTCAAACTTTGCATGAAAAGAGAAAAGGAAAATTTTTAAATAAATCACATCTAATGAAAAAACGCCAAATTAAAATCCCCTATCCACACATAGAATCTTCAATGATGTTATAAAATGAACACACATGAAATAATGAAAGGTGAGGATTACATAATTATTTATTGGTCGGAGGTTAATCGATCTCAAATATATAAACTAAGGCTACATATCTAAGATAAGATAGAAAAAATAAATCCATTGATAAAATAAAATAAAGCAAAATATTTTATTTCACTCAAATAATTTAGTAGATAATATAAAAGGTCCAATTGTATTTTTACACAATTTGGCATAGCTATGCCAATGAATAATTCCCCTTATTTGAATGAACAATTACATATATATGTGGCATATTTTTTCTTCTCTACATGCAATTTCAAGAAAATAAATTCTTTTTTGCATATAGTTAATCTAAACTTTGTTACTTTTATTTTTCTTTCATGAGTTTTTTTGTCTACTTTCCTATAGCTTTTGTTAGAATATTTGACATGTGAAAATATAAAACTTAAAATTTAGTTTTAAATCTATTTAAGCTTAAAAAACTAACTTCAATGAATCTATTTTTTTAATGAAATAACTCAAATCTGAAAGTATGCACTTAAATTTGACAACATATAACCTAAATTAGATCCACCAAAATGCTTAATGTTTGATGAACAAAGAAATACAATGCTTTATTTCCTAACTCTTCATAGTTTTATTATTTTTAACATGCCCACCTTATCTCACAATCTCCCTTATCTTTTAATATTTTTACTAAAAATAATTTACAAAAGAGTTTAAAAGAACTTAAAAAACCTTCACGTAAGGAATAAGAAGAGAGTTTAGACATCCATTCATATGAACACATCTTGGCTTGGCTTATATCAACCAATGGTGCACTCCTTAAAACAAGTACATTTGACAAAAATAAAAATGAAGCGTCCTTAGTAGATTCTATTGGTGTTTCTTAATGAACCAAACTTGATATCGTCAATTATCTATGAATTTTCCAAATTCAATGGTTAATAATTGTGAGGATTTACCAACAAACAAACTTGATAGGCTTTCCCTCTACACTTCGAGCTTTGCAGGACCCGGGAGGGTGATCCCTAAAATGTTTCTTTAGATACTCTTGTGCCAATTATCATATACGTTGTAAAAAAATAGATGGATTCTCCTTTAATTGTTTAACAGATGAAATGCCCCAAAGATCCAGGTAATATTTATGAAAACATCACATTCAAACATGAGAAAATGTTATAATCAAGCTCAGCATACATTCACATAGAAAATGGAGTTAATTTTTTTTTTTGAATGTAGATACTACGAAGGACTTAGGAGACTATAACATTAATTGACTAGTGCCTTATCCTAGAGTGGAGAATTCTAAACCCTATAATTGAGAACATGTAACAACATTATCCCAATGATTACAATGCCTATCAATGGTGTCTTACACCATTAATACCAAAGCCTCAACCAACAATACTTAGTGATCTATGCATACATTCACATAAACCTTCATTCATGTTAATACACATTTAACTCATTCTTCAAATAAGAGTAATAACAACGAATAAACATTCAAGGAAAGACAAGAAGATGAATAGAAGAAATCTTTGATTACTTTGTATTCAAAATTCATGCAATGTATACAATGGAGAACATTGGCCTCGAATGTTTTTTCATTTATATTCCAAATATGATAGTGCTACTATACATTCACCACTACAGGACTCAAAAGACTCAAAGAGCCTAAAATAGACTCAATTCTATTATCCACACTTATTACAAAACTTATATGCGATCAATATGCTAGCAACCCCATACAATTGGCCTTGAATTCCCTTTTATAAGAACAAGGGAGAAAAACAATCTTCAGGCTAGATTGTACAATGTATGTCACATATTTATTTGAAAATCACATTACATTAGAAGGTAGTTATATTTTCCCAACTACAAGGAAGAATTTCACATAAGACAAAAACCATTTTCATTTGTTGATGAAGATTCTCCCGCCTTACAAAAGGCTCATCAGTCGGTGCAAAATAATCCCTTCCACAAGCTAACATGCTCCAAAACTTGAGGGAGAAAAGCATAAAATAGAGAAAGAGTAAAAAGCTAAAAAGTCTCCACATATGCAATCCCTATCACCAATTTGAACTTGAGAGAGTACAATATGTGAACGTTGATATATTGAAGGCCTAATATGTACTGCTTCCAAGCCATGTATTGTACTTCTCTCCATTGAAACCTTTGTTGTTGTAGACACAAAACCAAAATTCCACACACCACTCCTCCTTGCAGTAGCTCATATGTCCAATATATCAACATAATTGGACTTCCATAGTGCAAACTCCCCCTCCATTGGCCAATTAAAACACACAACCTTATTTACCTTTAGCCTATATGGGTTTTTATTTAACTACCACCTAATTGGCTTCTTTATCAAAATACTTGAGGAAAAACCCCATATGTATTATCCTATCCATGTTATTTCTCAACATATCCAAGTCTACCCCATCACATATTAGTTTGGCCTAAGTGGATATTACTTGATTGGCCTGGTCCTTCCATTCTTCTAAGGACTTAACCTCACCATTTTCGTTTAAAATATCTGGAAGTAGACCAAAGTTCCAGTCATCAAATATCTTTACCAACTCCCTAATTTTCATTTCCAAAGGCTTAATCAACCCTTGTGAATCTTTCATCTCATGGCCTGGTCCTTCCATTCTTGTAAGGACTCAACCTCACCATTTTCGTTTAAAATATCTAGAAGTAGACCAAAGTTCCAGTCATCAAATATCTTTACCAACTCCCTAATTTTCATTTCCAAAGGCTCAAGCAACCCTTGTGAATCTTTCATCTCAATCACAAACCTAAGGGTTGGAATAATGTTGGGAGGTTTATTCACATCATGTGTTGATGCAATTGCCATATCCCTCAAAATTTGTGCTCTTCGGATCCATTTCTCCATTAGAGGAATGACAATATCCTTATCTCTATCAAAAAATTTAATAGCATCAAACATTAAAGAAAAATTAGAATGAATACTAATTAATCTCTTTTCAACTCCCTTATTCAAGTGCTCAGGCACTGTTGTCACAATCTTCATGTTATTCAATTGAACAAGCTCATCAAGTCTATCCTCAATATAATTCTTGAGCTTTTCCATTAGTTCCTCCTTGGTAATTTCCTTAGCTTGAG
The DNA here is from genome assembly GCA_007258455.2 of Sequoia sempervirens. Lineage (NCBI taxonomy): Eukaryota > Viridiplantae > Streptophyta > Pinopsida > Cupressales > Cupressaceae > Sequoia > Sequoia sempervirens. The sequence goes on from VDFB02266196.1 coordinate 164,332, forward strand.
GCGCATTTGATGTATCAAGAGCTGATTGTGCAATTTGCACATCTTCATATTAGACTGGAGCTGGTGAAAGAATTGGGGAAAGTGGGGTTTGAGCTTGTGGGGAAGGGGGAGGTAAAATTATGGTTTGGGAAGTACCTGGCTACAGAGATTGGAATTGTTGTTTCCACAAAGCCATTTGTGTTTTGTATTTGTGCAACCTTTTGTTGGCTCAACTTGTACTTTGCCACCATCTCATTATATTGAGTCCTGAACTTATCCCTTTCCTCTGTCAGGGACTCAACTGTGGCCTTAGTAAATTATGCCACATTGAAATTCATTATTTATGCTTCCAGGGTTGATGTATCCAATACTCTCTTTATAATTAAGCCTCCTTTGACCCCTAGAGTAGGCTCTGTAACCTCATATTTCTTGGTGGTTGGGGCCAAAGCCCAAATAGCAAGTGTATCCCACTATTGACTGAAGGTTGATCCCTGCAAGGCCAATGTGACCTCTTCTTCACTGTTGAATATGGGGTCATCCTATCTTCTTACAGCATCAAATGCTATTGTGGATGTCAAGTCCCATTCTGGAAGCAACTATTAGTTTCCCAAATTTGCACCCCTCTACCAAGTTGTGAAAGAACTCAGCAAATTTGGACTAACATGGGACTGCTTTCAGGTTGTGGGTATCCTATTGTGAAAGAAGACTTATAGATTATGGGTTGGTTCCCCTTTTGATGCCACCTAAACTAATGATTTCTTGAGGAAAAGGGTAAAAAGATGCATGAAAATGAGAGATTAACTAAAACTACTAAGGGCGATACACCAAAAATAACTAAGACTTGTAAACAGCCTACACACATTCAAAATAGTGACAAATTCTTGTTCACACAACTCACTTTTACATGCATTCTTACATTAGTAATTTATAAGAAGGTTTTTAGTAGAACTCTTAGAAGGAAAAAACTTCACAACTAACAACACTTGCATTCACTAACACAACTTATAACCTGTAACAATGCATTTTTTATGCTAAACAGGTGCTTAACAATGAGACAAAACTACAAGAAAAGATAGATTTCACAAGCAATTTGATCAATCACTAATTGCACATAGCAAAACATGAAATGAGAAGGTAAACATTCAATGTCATTGATTCAAAGTACTCACTAGTATAGAATTTTATCACTGAGTTACAATACTGCTCCTACTGAAAAGATAATTCCAAAGCCAAGCTATCACTTTGTTGGAAAGAAATAACTAACTCCAACTACAAAGATTGAAGTTACTTAAGCCAAAAGACCAACAACTCTCCCACACAAGTCCATCTAGAAGGTTTTGGTCAGATGTTGCACAAAGGCCCAAAAAGAACCTTCCAAAACTCCTCCAAAATGTCCTCCAAATGCAGAAAAGTCAAGCCAAGACCCAACCATACCAAAAGCATGACAAAAAATGCCTCCAAAATGGTCCCATTTCCTCTAGAATCCTAGTCAAAGACAACTCTCACACTTTCCACATGTTGGTCAATATTCCTCCAAATTGCTCACATGCCTCCAAATTGTTTGTCTCACACTTTTGGTGTGCAAACATGTCTTCAACCTGTTCCATTATGTTTGGAAGACATAAATCTTCAACTAAACCTCCAAAAGCATGTGCTAAAAGTTCAATGCATTTAATTTTGCATTAAAAGTAACATTTAGACTTAAGTGATTTATAAGTTATCACTTAAGTTAATGTTTTACATTTTTCATAATAAATGAAAAATAATAAACATTCCTCAATCACCCTTAAATGCTTGTAAGAGGATCAAAAATCAACTCAGACTCCCTCAAGGCATGATAAATCCTAATTCACCATTATTTCTGCTTTTAAGGTAATATTTGACTAAGTGATTTATAATTATCACTTGGTCAAACATCCTACATTTTCAAATATATGCAAAAATATCAATGGTTCGGCATATGCATCACATAAGTATTGAGGACCTATCAATTTTCAGAGAGGCACAAGAATCACCAAGGCACATGTTTTGGCAATCACAAGGCAAAAATAGCCTAAGTTTTTGAAAAATGTACATAAGGCAAAAAATGCCTAAGGCATAATACTCCTTTTGACCACGACATACATTAAAGTGTGCTTGCAATTTTTAAAACAAAGGTTTAAAATAAATTTGGTCAGCATCAATAGGGTTTCAAACCCTAAACTCAAAACAAATACAAAAATGCAAAAGGCCCTTATTTCTCCATTGAGCTTTTAGGAGAGTTGCTTCAGGTCGTCATAGGGTTTGATAGGTTCACTGGAAAAATGATTTTTTAACTGGTTTCATAATAGATTCAAATGATTTTCACTGGGAAACAAGAGGTAATTGCTATTTTGAATAAAAATCTAGCTTTTTTCCCATCTTTTGCAAGCCATTTCATGTGTTTAGGCCACAGCCATGAGCACTTTCTAATGTAATATGTTGCTTCATCTTTCCCTATGGTTATTACATCTGCTTTTAGCTGCCATTGATGTGATTTTTGAAGCTAATAATGGAAGCAATCTACATTCTAATGACAAAATGAGCAATTTTTTGCTCAGGTAAGCTTCCAACAGACTCATACCTTCCTTGCTTTTGCAAATTTTGCTCAAACTTCAAGCTCCCTCCATAGTAAAAATGGTGAAAGTTAGTTTCTTCTTTTGAATCTGAAGTTTAATTCAAAAACCCCCAAGTGCATTTATGATTTTGTGAAGAAAAGAGACCCTCAGGCCACAACCATGAAAATGAAATGGGTTTTGTTGCATTTCTTGTAGCTTTATGAAAACATCCATTATGAACCTAGGTGTTTCTATTTTGCATGGTTATGAAAGAGGAAAAATCTTTTCATTCTGGGTATACTTGTTTTTGGAACAAGTTTGAACATTTTCATTTTTTCCATCTGGGTCTTTCAAATCTTGCATTTTCTTCATGAGAGAAACCCTAACTTGAGGGTTTAAATTGTTTTGCATTAGATTTTGGCTTCACCCATTTACACTTGTAGGCATTCATTTTTGACATAAATAAAGGTATATTTTGTTATGTTTCCTCATTTTTCTGAACTCTCCTCCACGAAACTTCTCTTTTATCAGTTATGTATTTCACTTTTCTCAAGATGGCTCCTAAACAACATTATGTTTGCTTGCATTTCCTCTCTTTGTTTCATCATGCTTAAGTTTTATCATGACAATGCATTTGTATTTCTAAATGCCACATTGGAATGTTATTCATACTTGTAACTAAAAATGTTCATTAAGATCTATAATGACTATCATATGCACATGCTCCTGAAGGAACTCCTAAAGTGTTCAACAGCTAAGAATCTACCAAATTGAAATTTACAGGATCTATTTGGGAAATTATAGTTACCAAAGCCTTGTCCCACAAGATAAAAATCATGGTCGTGAAGGTGTATAGGATGCTCCTCTATTGAAATAATTCCAATATTTTGAAACACTATTTGCACAGTGCTATTAGATTCCAAAACTTTTACTTTTAGCCAACTGGGGGTGCTAAAGACTTTGTGGCACATTACCAATGTAATCAAATACCAGGGGAGGTGTATTAGGGAAATCCATTGTGAAAACCCCATGATTCCATAAAAATAAGTTTCCAAAATAGAGATAGCTAGCCTTAAAAATGAAACATTACTATAGCTTCCAACAACTCTTCCATCCTTGACATTTGCACATGAATTGTTGGGAAAACTTACTAGTCCCATGCCCTCTGTTAAAAGTATTTCCTCATCAATAGTCTGTGGAACAGAGGGCCTTAGGCTTCTTAGGTCTGTACTAAATTTGAATGCAATTTTTGAATCAATAAATGTAGGAAGAGTGGGCATCATAGGGACTAATGCATTCCTACTACCTTTGTACTATAATATTGCAATATTTGTGGTATTTAAGAATCTTGTACTTTGAGGATCACTGTTGTATGCACATGTGGCAATGTAGTAGGGCCCTAAACTTTGGCCAGTTGTTATGATCATGCTAGAGCCTTGATAATGCTTTGAACCTACTTTATGACCTCTTGTAATTGTCATTAACTTCGTCACATATACCTGTTAGTGATCCCTTAAAACATTATCTTGTAGTGCTAGTAACCTAGATCATCCTCTTGTCTCAAACCCCTTGCATGAGGTTCCTTGTACATACCTTCTGGCCACTAAGCTCTACCATATTTTGTCATTGAATGTTGCCCCTTTGATCTTGACTCCATGAGATCACTTATAAATATTGTAGCAGTCTTAACCAAAACCAATCAAGGACAAATCACAATCTTAAGAGTATTGACTATCATCCCACAGTCACTTAAATCAAAACCTATCATAGTCATGAACCTTGTTCTAACTCAATTTAAATAGGAAAACACTTATGCATGCTCACAACAACCAAGACTACCCCACACTTTAGATGTATGATATCCCTATGACAGTCCCTAAAATTGTATAACTCTCTCTTTTGTGTTTCAAGAATGCTTTTTTGAAAATAGTGGTTTTCCCTTAAGATCCTCCATGAAACACTTGAAGATCATAGACTGTCACATCTCTAATTTTCTAGTTTCGTTGACCAATTTAGATGGAAACTCAAGGAAATTATGCTCTTATTATTACCTCTATTCAATATTGATTGAAATGTTGATTGCATTACCGATGATGATGGCTTTTATACCCAGTATTATTTGCTATCAGCATTCCATTGCCTTCTTGAAATTTAGAGGCCCATCATAGCTATCTACTCAAGATGATTTCCCTTGTCTCTTTTTTGTTATGACAGGGAAGAATGACATGTTTCTTCTCCTCTAGATGACCCTAATGACAATCTCACCTTGCTACCTGTTGGAGTCTCTTTTAGCATGACTGTATTTTGATGTAAATGGCTACTTCATTTGAGTGTGATGACATGCCCCTTGTTTTCTCATGGGTTACTGATTATGCTTGGGAAATGCTTAATAGTCCTTCATTGGAACCAATCAAAGTTCCCCTTGCTGCCCTGTAGCAAACATTCATGGTTTTTGACATGTCACATGCATTCATGACTGTATTTTTGAGGAAGCTTACCTCCTTTATGCCATGTTGTCATCATTACTCACTTAGGACTGCTTATGTCGACTCTAAAAATCACTGTCATACTCATTTGGCATCATGACCCTGGCTTCAAAAATGAATTTCATCACTATGTTTCATGATTGCTTAATGAATATCAGTACTCTACCATTCCTTTTTCCTTAATTCTACTAGGCAAACATATGACACTTATGGTGGTGACCTGAAAGTTCACCATCCTAAGTGATGTGTGGTTGTTCAATAGGATTGAGGTGAGATGAATTGGACTGTGTCCTTCATGCAACAATGCATGATTGCCCTTGTTCTTATTTTCTACCTGATGAGCCCAAAATATGCTCATAATTTGAATATCATGATGTACTTTTAATACCTTTACTTTTATTATTCATGGTTGTTTAACTCTCTTGAAACCTTTTATTGGGGGATATCCTGTAGCAATACACTTTCATGTTCCTGTAGCCTATCATGTTGACATGTCTATATTTATTACCCTGTTTGACTTCCCAAATGACTGGTATAGCGCATGTAGTTTTTGAATGATGAAATAGATTTAAATATGTGATTAATAAATAGATATTGTGTATGTTCCATGCACCTTTTCTTTCGCATCTGTTACCTTGTGTTTCACAGGTTGTTGAAGAAAGTTTGATTGAGTCAAGTGCAGCCAATCTCAGCCTTGCAGTAAAGTCCATTTCCTGCACAACTTCGGGGAAGCTCTAGCGAAGACTCTTTGACCAAAACTGTTGGGAAGGATTTTAAATGACATTTAATTTGGAAAGAGTGGAGTGCTAGATTCTCTTTAGATCGGGTTGAATGGATAAACTCATTTATGAAGTATGTTCCTCGATTTCGGGATACATTTTATATCCATGTCTTTCTCTGTTAGGGTTAGTTAGTTAGTTGTTCTTCTGATTTTAAAATAAGTGTTCCTCCTGCGCGGGTGAACAGGAAGGAGATAGATAGATAGATAGAGAAGCGGATTCTGTAAGAGTTAGAGTTATAATATGAATCAGAGTTTTTGTTAGTTTTCTAAAGCAGAACAATCAATGTAAATGATTTCGCGTTATGAATAAAAGTTGATGGAGTTATGAGCACAATCTTCTTTGTAAATTATTTGATGCTTGCTAAGGGGGCCCACTTAGTAAGTATTTGTAGGAGCTTAGTTGTTTATCCTTTGATAATTCAAGTTAGATTTCATTTTGGAAGTTTCAGCACAAGCTCAGTCTTATACTGTTCCTATAGCATCGGGAATCCATCCCTATGTTTGTTCCTGCAACATAAGGCCAATTTATAGTTTGTCTCTCAATTGTAGCTATTACGATTTTTGCTTTGGTTAGATTATGATTGAGTTAAGAAAACTTTGCATTACCTTCCTGTAGCGTAGATAAAATTTCTTTACAAGTATTTATTTTCAATAGGTCATGACTGAAACCGGTTCTTAGTGCACATATAGTGCCGCTCCATTTAAAGTTTACGTTCCCTAGTTTGACAAGTAAATGAACGACCACGAAGAGGTATTAGTCACCTACTGGAATTTCCGATTCCCAGGATAGGTTTTGCCATTATTTTCATATCCTTTTGTGGGAGCGACCATTTTTGGCGCCATTGTCGGGGATGGTGTCAATCTAAGAACCTACTATAGTCATTGTTAGCAGTAGTTTTTCAAGTATTTTCAAAATATTTTAAAATACCATCCATTTTCATTGCATGCATAGAAGGAGAGACTCTCAGGGAAGATTTCTCCCCAACCTACCATTCATTGCTAAGAAAACTGAACCAACTTATAGCCTATTTGAGGATGAAGGAGACTTAGATATTGACCCATTTGCTGAAGGTCTGTGTGCTGACTTGCTATTCGGCCCATTTGACAAAGAACCTAAAGAAAATCCATTTGCTCTTATACTTGGTCAAGTGAACATGGCACGTAATCCACCGAATCGACCTCCTGCTTTTGAATTCCCCATTATTGCTCAACAAAACAATGACAACCTTAAGAATATTCCTTCTTCATTACTTCCCAAGTTCTATGGCTTAGTTACAGAAGACCCAGAGACCTTCTTGTTCAAGTTTGATATCTCTGTCACAGCTATGACTACACTTCAGATGCTCACAAACTAAAATTGTTTCCTGCTACCTTGAAGGAGGGAGCTCTGAGATGGTTCATGAGTTTGGGAAGGGGTGTTGTCGATAGTTGGGCAGCCATGCAAACAAAATTTCTTGAGAAATACAAGGAATATTGTAAGAGTGGCAGTAAAGGTGATGATATATTCTAAATTCAACAAAAGGAAGATGAAAGTCTGGAGGATTATATATCAAGATTCATGTTTTCTCTAAAAAAGAATTCAGACCATACTCTTAATGAAGAATCTCATAAATTACTTTTTCTAAGGGGAATCAATGATACCTACATAGATGCCTTGGACCTGATGGGAGGCAGTGATATCACTCAAGCATCTTGGGATGATCTCATGAAGATATGTCTCAATTACTCCCAAGCAAATGTGAGGAATGGTAGAGGTCATCAAGCTACAGTGGGAAAGTCTTCTTCCAGCGGGGTTTCTCGTATGGAGATCACAAATTTGATGTTTGATTTCAAGCAGGACATCATAAACAACATGGCTACACAGTTGGATATCATGCAAGCTCGCAAGAAAACATGAGGAGGCTAAGGCGATCCTAGTTGAGTTGTGTCCATATTGTAGATAGAAGAAACATGATTGCAAATGGAAGTTGGTGGCCAATATGGAGGCTAAACAGTTACCTATTGATTTTAAGATGATAGAAGGTGATGATGACCAAGTCTTCTTTGTTGCACAAAGGAGACCATGGTCTCCAAGACAAGGTATGCCTCAAGATCCTTTGACTTTGGTAATCCTTACTCTAATTATAATAACCAATGGCAACCTACATATGGCCCATCTCCACATTGGAATGCTCCTCAACCATACTGGCCTAACTATCAGGGCCCTCAATGGCAACCCCCTCAAGGAGGTTGGAAGCACCCACAAGGACAATGGAATCCACCTCCAGGTAACTGGCAGCAGAACCTTTAATGGAGAGGTTCTCAGCAATGGCAGAACCAACCCCCTGGATTCCTACAGTCTCAGCAGCCATAACCTCTGGCCCTTATGCCACCTCCTGTAACACCTGCAGCAAATACTGGCCCTCCAAAATAAACGCCTATGCCTGCTCAACCATTGTCAAATCCTAATAATAAGCAACAACAACAACAGCAACCTATGTATTCTACAGAAGCCAACCAGTATCCAGCTTATGCCCTGAATATCAACGATATCCATCTCAGGTCTGGAACCACTCTCCCTGCTCCACAGTCACCTATAATAACAGAGATTCCAGACTCTGCTACTGAACAACCTACTGATCATGCAGAAGATATACCTATATCAGCTACTGCCTCTAAGGAACCTATCCTGTAGCCTCAGGCTACACCACCTTTTCCTTAGAGATTGTAGATTACTACACCTAGGACCATTGAAAATCCCACCTTTGATATTCTGGAGCAGCTAAAGAATGTACAAGTTCAAATTCCTCTTTTTCAAGCTATTAAAGATGTTCCAGTTTATGGAAAAACCATTAAAGAGGCTTGTTTAAAGAAACAAGGAAGAAAGAAAAAGGTTCCCCAAACTATCCATGTCCTAGGACAGTTAGCCGATATTATGTTGGGGAAGGTTGTCACTCCAAAATATACTGATCCTGGAAGTCCTGTAGTAAAAATAAATATCAATGGTCAAGTAGTAAGAAATGTTTTGGTTGACCTTGGTGCAACCATTAATGTGATGACCAAGCACACTATGGAGTGTTTGAATATTCCAAACATTTGGTCTACACCGACTATCCTGCAGCTTGCTGATAGTTCCACGGTTACACCTGATGGAGTGATAGAAGATGTCATTATCACCCTTGAATCTTGGGAATACCCTGTTGATTTAACCATATTGTCCACTAAGGCAACCTTAGGAGGATATCCTATTATCCTAGGTAGACCTTGGTTAGCTACAGCTAATTCCCTTATAGGATGTCGTTCAGGAGACATGACAATTTCTGATGGTCAGTCAAGGAAGAAATTGGCTTTATACCCACCTACACAACCTTTGTCAGATTTGTCTCAACCAGTTTGGCTAGATCTAGGAGATGAATCTGAAGAAGTCAATTCATTAGCTCAGTTAATGATGCTACGAACTGATCCATTTTCCCAGCTTCAGAGTGAAGATAACTTGCTTCTACACATTTTGCAGTTTAGTTCCGGTTTGAATAGCCCATCTGTTTTGGACAGTCATTCTCAAAAATGTTTCCTACAGCAACTGGATCCTGAGAGCCATCATGATTTTCTATTATGTGATATACAGGCACCACCTTTATCAGCAACCTCAATAAACGATCTCACCAAACAGATAGAAGTATCTCCAGGCCGCTGTCTACATATTAATAATAAGTTGTCTCGGTCTCAACAAATTGCCCTAGCCACAATGCTGCAAGCCCACAAAAGAGATTTTGCATGGGACTATGGGGATATGAGGAGTTTAGACCCAAAACTCTCTACACATCGCATATATATTAACAGTGACTTCAAACCTATCAAACAACCTCAAAGAAGAATTAATCCAGCTTTGAGAGAAATTGTTAAAGAAGAATTGCAGAAAATGTTAGCAGCTGGCTTTATCTACCCAATCTCTGATAGTCAGTGGGTTTCCCTATTGGTCATTGTTCCTAAGAAAGGAGGAAAATGGAGGGTATGTGTAGATTATAGAGAGCTCAACTTGGCAACAAAGAAATATTACTTTCCTCTTCCATTCATTGATCAAGTTCTAGATAATTTAGCTGGGAAAAAGTACTTATCATTCTTAGATGGCTTCAGTGGGTACAATCAAATCAAGATTGCTCCTAAGGATCAAGAAAAGACTACTTTTACATGCCCTTGGGGAACATTTGCCTATTCAATTTTTCCTTTTGGTCTCTGTAATGCTCCTGCAACTTTCTAGAGGGCAGTCATAAGTATCTTCTCAGACATCTCATATGATTGTATGAAAATATACATGGATGACTTTACTGTTTATGGTACGACATTTGAGGAAACTCAAGCCAACTTGGAGAAAGTACTAAAGAGATGTGAAGATCACAACCTATCACTGAATAGTCAAAAGTGCTTCATGATGATGCAGGAGGGAATAGTACTTGGTCACTACATTTCTGCTGCAGGAATTCAGGTTGATCCTACTAAGATTGAAGTCATCTCTAAGCTACCCTCTCCTGCTAAGCAAAAAGAGGTACGGAGCTTTCTAGGCTATGCTGGATACCACGAGAGATTCATCAAGGACTTCAGCCAAACAGTAGGCCCCTTATACAGTCTGCTGAAGAAAGATGCAGATTTTTCTTGGACTGAGGAATGTAAAAAAGTATTCCTTGACTTAAAAGTCGCCCTTACATAGGCACCTGTTCTGAAAGGACCTGATTGATCACTTCCATTTCATATTCATACTGATGCATCAGATTATTCCATTGGCGCAGTGTTAGGGCAGGAGGATGGTTCAATAGAACATGCACTCTATTACATAAGCAAAAATCTACAAGGGGATGAATTGAACTACACTGTTACAAAAAAAGAAATGTTGGCAATCATTTACGCCCTCAATAAATTTAGGCATTATATCACCGATTATCAGATATTTTTTCATACTAATCATGCCACAATCTGGTATCTCATGTACAAAGCCGCAATATCTGGGAGACTGGCAAGATGGTTATTGCTGATGCAGGAATTTGACATTACAATTGTGGACAAGCCGGGTAAAGCCAACATGGTTGTTGATTTCCTTTCTAGACTTCAAAGACAAGATGACTCTACAATTATTGAAGACTCCTTTCCTGATGAGCACCTATTTGCAATCAAAGTTATTCACCCATGGTATGCTAACATAGCAAATTATCTGGCCACAGGACGAACTCCTCCTTAATTCTCCCCTAAGGAAAAGAGATTATTGGTAGAGAAAAGTTTTAATTTTTCTTGGATTGCAGATTGCATGTTTTATATAGGGCTCGATCAATTTATGAGGAGATGTGTACCAGAGGAGGACACTCATGATATACTGCATGCCAGCCATGATGAGCCGTGTGGTGGACATTTTGCTACCAAAAGGATAGCAATGAAATTTTTAAATACTAGTTACTATTGGCCAACTTTGCATAGAGATGCAGCCAAATATACCAGGAGATGTGACAGATGTCAGAGGATGGGAAGACCAACTCGATCTGATGAGATGCCTCTATTTCCACAAGTTGTAGTTGCACCCTTCGACAAATGGGGACTGGATTTTGTAGGACCAATTGATCCACCTTCCAATGGTAAGTCCTACATCCTTGTATGCACAGATTATGTTATAAAATGGGTTGAGGCTAAGCCTATGAAACATGCTAAGGATAATAAAGTGGTTGAATTCCTCTATGAGGAAATATTTACTAGGTTTGGTGTCCCTAGGGAAATAGTGATAGATCAAGGAACACAATTTACTTCTACACTTATCATAGCTTTAGTCAATGAATATAATATACGACACAGGAAATCAACTCCTTATCACCCCCAGGCCAATGGCCAGGTTGAAGTCACAAATAGGGATATAGAGGCCATTTTGACTAGAACTGTAGATTTGCATAGGAAGGACTGGGCCACAAGGTTACCAGAAGCTATATGGGCCTACCGTACTACCTGGAAGACTGCTACAGGATATACACCTTTTGAAATGGTGTATGGTAAAACAGTTGTGATGCCAATAGAGTTTGAACATAAGACTCTAAGAACAGCACTGGAGATGGACATGGATTTAACAAATGCACAAAAGGACAGAATCATGCAGCTCAATGCTCTGGATGAGCTCCGAAAGAATTCCTTGCAGCACACTGAGATGATAAAAAATTAGAGAATAAGGTGGCATGATAAATACATTAAGGAGAAGAAATTCAAAGTAGGAGATTGGGCTTTTCTTTATGACTCACGGTATAAGGACAGCCCAGGCAAATTAAAAACTAGATGGTTGGGCCTGTATGAAATTGAGAATGTATTTGCTAATGGTTCAGTGCAACTTGTTACAATTGATCATGTTAGATTCAAGCTGTTAGTTAATGGACACCGCCTCCAGTTGTACCATAAACCAGTCTCAAAAGAAGAATTCATGCAGCAGTTTGTTCAGGATCCTGGCACTAATTCTCCTGCAGTCGAAGGCTTTAGCCTTTCTCCTGCAGCTTCTTCGTGATTTTGTAATGCATGCTCATAATAAAGGTTTCTTTTTAAGGGAGCCCATTTTTCTTCATTTCCACTTATCGCCACATCTCATTTCTTTATCTTCTGTACCATCCATCCATTCCATCCACTCATCTCATCCATCCACGTCACCCATCCACCTCATTCATCTGCACCACCCCTAATTATGATCTCATTCCCAACTGTCATCTCATGTCGAAGCCGTCAACTTTCTCAGCATGTACAAGCATTTAATGAAAGGTACGCAATATCTTTTGATTATCGCATTTTTTATTTATTTCATTTTATTCATTTACTACACTATCTGTATTAGTCATTATTACCCGATTTTCACCTATTCCTTAGTACATGTGAGGACACATGTCATACTCTAAGTAGGCGCGAGATAATCCACTTTTTAAACTTGTCCTTTCGCCGCTGCCACAACTGCTCAGATAATCTTTCTTTATTATTTTTTTGGTACTTTCCAAATATGATTGCATGTCTTTTTCATTGCATGTTTTTCATTGAAAATCACATTAAAAAACTGCTTGTTTAAAAAGTTCATAAAGTTCATTTTTGGAAAAGAAGAGAAAAGTGATGGTGGAACAGAAAAGAACTAGAGCAAAACAGGGGAATTTTTTGATTTTTAGAAAAGAGTTGAGTTCAGCTAAGGAAAAATTGTGAACATGGGTGGTTAGCTAGTAAGGCATGAGCCTGTAGCTCATGAGCTATTAATGTAAAATCCTCAAATAGCCCAGGCATTCAACCTTTGTGGTTGGCTAAATTACTTTTTGAGTTTAGATGATTTTAATGAGGAGGCTGTAGGCGAATTTTTGAGAACCCTTTCTAAAGGGGAGGCTACTGTATGTGGTCTAACAGTTGTTGTAACTGAAGAAAGAATTGTAGAAGTAACCGGGCTCCCAGCTGTTGGAGAAAAATTTTCTTCGGATGCTGCCTCTGCAAGGGCAGAATTTTCAATACCCACTAATGGACCTTTGGAGGTTTCAAAGCAGGGATGCAAACGAGTGTCGTTGCCTCCTCCATACCCAGAGTTTATGCTATGTGCCTCAAAGAACAGTTCTTGCGGTTCCAACTGATTAGAATTTCCAGAAATCAGGATCCTATTCTTCACACTGCTAAAGAGTTTTACGATGCATATTAGGCAGCCCCTAATTGGCTCAGAAATTCTTTGTGTGAATTTTATTTACATGGCTTTTTAATTCCATTTGAAACATAGTGGAATCCCCTTCTGTATATTGGCGACATCCATTTGAGATCACTTATGTCTTGGGTGGAAAATGAAGCAAATTATGGCAGGCAATGGGAAACATATGAAGAAACTGAAAGGAATGAGCCTGTTCCATTGTGTTCTAAGAGTTCAAACCCCCGCACAATGTTGAAAACTTGGCTTACTCTAGAATATGGTTTTAATAATGATACAACTAGAATGAAAATATTTGATCTTAGGAAACAAGTGTATGATGAATTTCAGGAACAGTCATACTCATTTTGGAGACTGTCATCCAGAGTTGAAAAGAGGTGGGAAAGATTAACTGTTGGGTTAAGAAAGTCTGAACCTCACAGTCCACTAAATTTTACAGCAACTCTTAAACGATCAAGCAAATATATACAGTTGGGACTTCAAAAGAGGTTTGAATTGTGGTTGCCATTAACATTTAGACCTCCTGTGCTAATGTGGCCCCTTTATCCTTACCAGGCTACAAATCTTAATGAAGACACAGAAGCCCGTAGGTATGAAAGGTGGCAGAGTTACAAAGGCTTTTGTTACAAATTTGGAATTCCATTTCAGGGTCATTCCTCAGCCACTGATTTCAGAGAGACCACCAGGAAGTTTAATGCTGAAGGACTAGCATTGGGTTAAGTAGGGGGAAAAATGATGAGCCCAAAATATGCTCATAATTTGAATATCATGATGTACTTTTAATACCTTTACTTTTATTGTTCATGGTTGTTTAACTCTCTTGAAATCTTTTATTGGGGGATATCCTGTAGCAATACACTTTCATGTTCCTGCAGCCTATCATGTTGACATGTCTATATTTATTACCCTGTTTGACTTCCCAAATGACTGGTATAGCGCATGTAGTTTTTGAATGATGAAATAGATTTAAATATGTGATTAATGAATGGATATTGTGTATGTGCCATGTGCCTTTTCTTTCGCATCTGTTACCTTGTGTTTCGCAGGTTGTTGAAGAAAGTTTGATCAAGTCAAGCATAGCCAATCTCGGCCTTGCAGTAAAGTCTATTTCCTGCACGACTTCGGGGAAGCTCTGGCAAAGACTCTTTGACTGAAACTATTGGGAAGGATTTTAAATGACATTTAATTTGGAAAGAGTGGAATGCTAGATTCTCTCTAGATTGGGTTGAATGGATAAACTCATTTATGAAGTTTGTTCCTCGATTTTGGGATACATTTTATATCCACGTCTTTCTCTGTTATGGTTAGTTAGTTAGTTGTTCTTCTGATTTTAAAATAAGTGTTCCTCTTGCGTGGCTAAACAGGAAGGAGATAGATAGATAGAGAAGCAGATTCTGTAAGAGTTAGAGTTATAATATGAATTAGAGTTTTTGTTAGTTTTCTGAAGCAGAACAATCAATGTAAATGATTTCGTGTTATGAATAAAATTTGATGGAGTTCTGAGAACAATCTTCTGTGTAAATTAGTTGATGCTTGCTAAGGGGGGCCACTTAGTAAGTATATGTAGGAGCGTAGTTGTTTATCCTTTGATAATTCAAGTTAGATTTCATTTTGGAAGTTTTAGCACAAGTTCAGTCTTATACTGTTCCTGCAGCATCGGGAATCCATCCCTATGTTTGTTCCTACAACATAAGGCCAGTTTATAGTTTGTCTCTCAATTGTAGCTATTACGATTTCTTCTTTGGTTAGATTATGATTGAGTTAAGAAAACTTTGCATTACCTTCCTGTAGTGTAGATAGAATTTCTTTCCAAGTATTTATTTTCAATAGGTCGTGACTGAAACCGGTTCTTAGTGCACATATAGTGCCACTCCATTTAAAGTTTACATTCCCTGGTTTGACAAGTAAATGAACGACCATGAAGAGGTATTAGTCACCTACTGGAATGTCCAATTCCTAAGATAGGTTTTGCCATGATTTTCATATCCTTTTGTTGGCGCGACCACTGCCCCGTATCACTCATGATGGTTTCAAGCATGACTTGATATCTCCATTATTTTAATAGATGCATAATTGAACTTGATGCATCTATAATTGAACTTGATGCATCACATAAATCAGTTGTTTCTTTGATAAAATGGATCTTGGATCCACTTAAGAAGATTAAAAGACATATCTAGCAAAATATACACTCATTTTGACATCATTGCAGCCTATTGATTGATTCATTGTGAAAAGATGAAGTGACTTTCTTGATAGTTCACATTATGTTTTGCATCTTTTGAATCTAATAATGAAATTTGATCAACTAGTGTGATTCCATATTGATTTAATGCATCAAGAATATGTTTATCATTGATTTGATCAAGTTGCTCAATTTCCTATCCCTCTTAAAACATCAGAGGGTAGCATGTTCAGCTCTACCCTCATGGGAGCCACATTTTACCCCACATGTTGCAATCAGCTGAATCAGAACAGTAACAAAGACTTGTCCTAAATCTACATGAGGAAGAAACCAGTTAGATAAACAAATCATATCATAGGTGTGTTTGATTACTCCTTTCTTGTTTTCCTAGACACTTATGGTATGCTATCTATTTTAATGCTTATGGACATTAGATTAAATGTTTATGGATGTTTTGCACATATTTTGATCAGTGACCTTTCATTGCTCTAACAACACTATTTTTTCAGATGTAGAAAACCTAGGAGCAGTGAGGAGAGCATCAAACAGAAGCAAGGCATCGGGGAAGACTGAGATGATGCAGGACCAGGCCAACAGGATTTGTCATTCCACTAGGCAATGATGGGTCCCTTTTCATTTTATGTGCATTTATTTATTTTATCTATAAGCATATAGTATTTTCCTTATAAGCATTAAACTAGTCAATCTCTCAGCTTGTGAGGTACATATACACTTATGATCATCAATAAAGATTATATTTGCAATACATGTTAGTTCTCTTTCTTATTTTTATGTAATTGCAAAACTGGAATAATACAATCTATTTTGACAATCTCCTTTATGTACATTAATGAACTTTAGGAGAACATAATGTATCTTTTAATGTTTAAATGAAAACACAAAAGAATAAACAGTAAGTTACCCAATTTTAGCTAGAAGCCAAAATTAGGTAACAGCAACAAAACTCCACTTTTCCTAACTAGGTCCCTACCTTCTACCATAGTGATATTTAGGTATTTTACCCTCATTTCCTCATGAACCTCAACTTCAATAATCTTTTGTGACTTTCTTGGGCTCTCACTTTCCTTCTTCTGCACATTTAAGGCATACTCATCCTTCATATCTCTCCATATATATTATTTAAATGCTTGTGTCTTTACAAACTCATGATCATTCATAAAACTCTCACAAGCTCAAAACCTAACATCCTCAGAGTTATTGATTACACTCAGATCAACTTTGCTTAATTTGAGACTTAGAGTTTTTGGATCTGCTTCCCTTTGAGGGGATGGCATTCCTTGCCTTATTTCATCCTCTATTACAATAATTTCCTTATCAAAATCCTCCACAAGGTAATCAACAAAGTTGGTTTCAACCCTTTACCTTTTTGTTTGTGTCTTCCATGGAGAGGATGGTACCCTAGTTGGTGAATCCAACTAAATTATTACAAGGGTAAAAGATGTGGTGACAATGGTGGCAACTATTGTTGTGGATATTATGCTCTAGATTCCTTATATTGTGTACGAGTTTCAATTGTTACTTTCCTCCTCACAATGCTCTTCTTCCTTGCATAGATATGCACTTTCTTGGAAGGTTGTTGAACTAATTCTCCTTTTGTCATGGGGGCCTTCCCCTTATCCTGCACTACTCTTTCTTCCTTCAAATGAGCAACAACTTTGTCAAAATTCTGCATAATAGTTTCAATATTCAAAATTATATCATCAACGTCTGACAAAGCCTTAAAATCAAGGTCTATAACCCTCCTTGCTCTCTCCAACTTTACAAATATAGCCTACTTCCTCATCATGTCAACTTGGACATCAAGATCAAGAACATTGTTGATTAGATCCTTGGGGAGTAAATGAGTATGGACATGTTTCCCTCCTTTGATCCTCTTCATCAACCAAACCATGAATCCCTCAAGGTCATAACTCCTATATCCCCATAGCTTCATCTCATAAGGCTTAAGGTAATAGTCAACAATGTTCCTCCATCCATTTGTAGTCATGAAAAAATCAATAGAAACAATATAAGCAGGCAAAAATGTTCCCTTCCTCTTATTATTCAAGAATACATCATCAATATTTCCAAGATGCCACATAACCTCCAAAAAACCAATTCTCTATGGCACCTCCATTGGGAGTACATGAGGTGTCATCCTTATGCCATATACTCTGAAAATAGTGCAATCCTTGTATGGGATTACATCTCCCCAATTGTGACTTATGTTCAATACAAGCTTCCTTTCAGCTGGCCTCAAAAAGTCATGCAATTTAGTGGGAACTATAGGCACGCTCACCATTAAATCCCTTCTCAACTTGCTAGCAAAAGGTTGGTAGCAACTAACAAACTGGTTTTTTGCTCATGCCTATCTAGTAGTGGAGTCCATGACTATATTATCATTTCAATACCATCCACATTTCTTGTAAGCTCCATATCCTAGTCAAAATAATCTACACCTCTATATAGAAACATGTGCATGAATAAGGAGTACCACCAGAACCTCACAGTTGATTCTTCATTCTTCAATGCTACTAACTCTTTGTGAATTTCCCCTGATATGTATGTAGCAAAATCATATAGAGTATTTATATGGGGGTATTGGATGTTTGCAGCCATATACATTTTGGCAATTGGCATGTTAGAAGCAAGATCAAACCCCAAAATCTAGTAGAGGGAGTAGAAGGTTTTCTGAAAATAGGTAAGGAAATACTTGATAGGGAGGGGCTCAAAATCAAAAGGTCCCAAAACAATCTTTCCCTTTCCCTTAACAATTGACATTAGAAAGTGGGTCAGCATAGAGACTCTAAAATTTTGTTTTACTTTCCCATATTCCTCCCTTAATTTCTTTTCATTTATTTCCACCATGTCATGGCTCCATTGTTCAGCTTGAACACTTCAGCAATTTCCTCCTTTATTACCCAGACCATATTATGCCCATCATAAGTTCTAACCACCCTAACAAGAGGGTCATAGTTTGCAACAATGGCCTTAAGAAGATCTACATCCATGTACATGTTAGGAACCACTAGCTTGGCCATGTCCAACCTCCATGGGTTGCAAAGTGAAACACCAACATTCCTATTTCCAAGCCACCCCTAGAAAAGATTCCATCTAGAGTATGGTAGGGTAGCATCTTTGACTATGCATAATCTATCAGCAATACCCTGCTTAACTCCAAGGCAATAGAACAAAGGTTTCCCTTTCACTTTATCAGATGTTGAGGATGGTAATTACTTAATTATGTCCTAGAATAAGGGTCTCACTGTAGGTTTTAACCTAGAGGCTTGGCCTTTTGACACGGTAGTTTGGACTTTTGGTGCCATGGGTAATAGATAATTCAACCTAGGGCTTGACAGGTTTAAACTAGGGCTCCTATGTATCAAGGAAAGACTTGAAACAAAGAAATGACTAAAATCACAGCTTACAACAATCTAAAGAACATCAAACCTTAAAATAAGCCAAATTCAAAAAGCAGATAACAATAATTGCAATTGGAAATGGAAATTAGGGTAAATTTGAGTTCAAAGAGTGCAGTTTAAACTTACTAGTGTGAATGGTTAAAAACCCTAATTTGACAACACCAAGAGCTCAAAATGTGCTGCAACAAATTTTGGATGCGTTGGAAATGCTTTGAAAATCATCTACAACATTAAAGCATGCTTTTATGAAAAACAAAGCTCTTAATTTGGTAGAAAACCATCAACTCCACCATTACTGCTCGCTCACATGAACCAAAATGGCTCGATGATGTCCTTTTAGAAACTTTGAATCTTTGTTGTTGATTTGATCTCGATGTGGACCAATGTCTAGCTCAGATGGAGTCAAATTATTTTGAATGTTTTCCTTTTCGTTGACTCGACATCCACCATGCTTTATTTTTTCCAAGTGTGCATCTTCTCTGTCAACTTTGTGGCTCCCACCACGCTTTACAAACCAGCAGAAGATCCACATGTCAGCAACCCACTAGCCCTTTGGAATCTACAAGATTTAGATCTATAGTCGCAGGCTAGTGGGGAATGGCTCAGATCAACCTGACAACCTCCAACATGTGTGTTCTTTAGTCCATAGGCTAGCAATTAGATGCATATCTTCCTTTAGTAATGGACGGTTGAGATTAAGACATCTCGATGAGAAATTTTGCAGTGCATAAATATCCCTTTAGTAGCACACCCTTTAACCCTCCATAGTTACAATGAAATATTTCATTAAATACTTCCACACCTTCTAAAGTTCAGTGAATGGTGGAAATGATGCCACGTTGCGCTCGCCTGCTATCCCTCCATGAGCTGAGATCTAACATTGGGTCCCCTGCGGGCTAGTGAGGAATGATTGAGATTTACTTGTTAGAAATATTTTTAACCATTGATTTAATAACCTTTTGCCATTGGTGCCTTTGAAAAGTGGTAGGGCCCTCCATGAGGGTGGATAGGTGTCACTCACCCGCTATCCCTCCAACTTTTTTATCATAATATTTTATTCTCGTGGGCTAGAGGGGAACCAATAGGATGCATTTAGTGGGACCCACCAAGCATTATTTAGAGTTTTGAAAGGCATGTGCACTAATTCGTGACTTAAAAGGGGGTTGTTCACAATATTTACAATATAAAAGATTTGGGCCAAAGATTAAACCCAGACTTAGGAATCATGGCAAATATTTAAAGATTTAGGACCCACCTAAGATTTTTAGACCCGTATAACATAAAACATGATTAAAATAATTCAGTGGGTGGCAACTAGTTGACTAAGCACAAGGGGACGATAAATTAACAAGTTTAATAGCTCAAGTGGCGACTTGGGAAATCGAGAATGGGTAATTACCAGTCAACAATGAATTAGAACACATACAAGGGTTTAACACCTAAGATTTTTTCAAAGGGTTTAAGGCACAAATAAAACCCTAGAGCAGGAGTATAATTGAAACCCTAAGTCACAAGACTCATCCAAACCAAAAGGATAGCCAAATTTTGCATTTAAAATTAGTGGAACACAAAAAAATTGAGAGGTTCCACCAGATTCAGTGCTACAATGGTGTGGATAACCAATAGCACACTATCCACATAGTAGTTTTTTGATAAGGAATAAATGATGTGCTCATTTTTTGATTGAAGGAGAATCAATGGATTGGAAGGTTTTTTGTCCACATAAACTTACTAATTATCTAATAATATAACTAATTTTAGTAACCTTTTTGACATAATTTTAGCAATGTACTAGTTATTGATGAAGTTTCTAATCAGATGGTTGTAATCATGCTAAGAGAGTTGTGCCATATTATATGGATATGCTTAAATACTATGGATATGGGTGCTAGATTTTCATCGTATTTACTAGTTTTGAATAGCACTACAAGTTTCATTTATTGTCTTTGTGCTCTTGTATCATGTGTCACATTTCTAGAGTTGTGCATCATTCAAATGGCATTTACACACTTTGTTTCTCCTTACTATTTCACCAAAGGCAATAATTTGTTTTCTTTGGATTCTTGAGGGATAAAGTACAAAAATTGTGTCCCACTTTTATAAAGGAAATAACCAACACCAATACTACTTCTTAACTTGAATCACTAGAAAGTAACATATATGTTTTAAATTTTAAAATGATGAAAACTAATGGAATGTATTTTTTTAGTGTATTTCATTTTTGTAATATTTTAGAAAAACTAAAAAATTATTTGAATATATTTTTTATAAAATAGATACTATTGTTGATAAAATGCTGAAAAAATGAAGTGAAATGAGATGTCTCTATTTATATAGTAATTTTTTCCTTCAATATTTTTTTTTTAAATTTATAACTTGAGAATATAGTGCATAGATTTATTTTATCCCATTTTGATACTTTTTTTTAATAAATCTTAAAATTTGTGTCCACTGAAAACACATTTGTTTCCATGAGACATCAACTTTTGTCTTAACTATTTATCAAAAGCTAAAACAAATTATCGTCTTAACATGGAATCTTTTCGCTAGTGCATCATATTTTTTTCAAAATTTTAAAATAGATTTTAGTTTTTTTTGACAAGATAATCAACCTTCTATTTTGGTGTTGATGACCTACTTTTAGTAAAAACAAAAAATAAATTATAAAAATAATTAAACCATTATAAACTTATATTTTTAAAACTACACTTATAGATCTACAAAAGGGTTATTTTATTTATTTTTAAATATTATTTAAAAGAGTAGGAGTGTTGAAACATTAATTTTTTTGAATTATTTTATGTTTTGGTAAATTGGCCATAAAGTGATGCAAAATATGCATTTAGTGGACACTTCCAGTTGTAAAAGTTATGGTCCATATATCTAACTTGGCTAGAATGGATCTGGTTAGAATATAGATTTGACCAAAACCGATTTCTAGCTGGAAATGCTTAAATTTACTCGTGTTGATAAGTTGGCCAAAAATGTGACACAATTTTATACTTTTACTTGAAGACTACACCATATAGTATCTCTACAAGGCTTTGATATTTCTCCTTTGAAAATTTAATTGAATCCATTTTTATTATTGTTGCTTCTTTATAAAACAATATCATTTTATTGATTGCTAAAATGATTCTTGTTATGCCAAGACCGTATTATATTGAGTTATGATTTAATCTAGACTTTCGTATTTATTTGCTTGCACAATACCTTCATTTGCTTGCTACATGTTTGATTTAAGGTTTTTTAATTCCATATCTCGCATAGTGTTTATAATTCTTTTTCATTACTTTTAATCCTTACACATTATTTTTGAATGCTACACCTAGGTCCCAAATGCTTGTACATGGGTTTGAAAGTGTTCTACAAAACTACATCTTACTTTGATGTTGGCGCCATGATTGATAGTTGTGCCTAAATTCTTGTTGGCTATGTTGATTGTCATAATTCATTTTTAAATAATTTAATGACATGGATTTTTTGTATTTATTTTGATGTATGGGTTATATAGATTTAAAATGTGAATAACTAGAATAAAATATAGTTCTATTGCTTTGACCATTCCAATATAATTTTATGATTAATTGTAGATTAGTTATAGATGTTAATATTAATAAAATGAGAATTGGGAATGATTTTTGTTTGATTATTAATGTGATATTTGATTATAAATTATATTATTATATGATCTCAACTAACACACTAACTACTTTATGATGAGAAGATGGATGCAAGGAAGTGATTTCACCCTTCCAAAAGAGGAGGTAGGGCATCATCAAAAGGAGTGGTAGATCAAGATTGTGAGTAACCATACCATCCATTGATTTAATTAGTTAATTGCACACTCACACATAAGGTTTTGTCATTGTTAAAAGTATCAATTTTATGCAATTATTTATCTTTGTGGACTTCTTCATAACTCGCTCAACCAACACTTATGGTTAAAGGTCATGTTTTGTTTGCATCTCGATTATGAATTAGATTTGTGGTCATGTTTTTCCTTGGTCATCCTATTTTGGTTATCAGTTAGGTAGGTGAAAGGTTGGTGGGAGAGTTCATTCTTTTGACTATGTTGTTTATTTTTAAGTATGAAAAGAATTAACATTCAAATTTTGATTAAAATAGAATATTGTAAAATAATAGAAATGATAGTAATTAAAAATTTCAAAACATAGACACTAAAACATTAAGTGCAAATAATAAATTACCATTACATGAAAAGTTAATACAACACCATTTTGGAATTGTAGTTACTTCATCTCACCGCCTAGAAAGGAGGTAGAAGTGACTAAAATTAGAGTGGAGTTTTAACTACACTTAAGTGGAGTATGAGAAGGTAGTAAATGACATGCACCATGGTGACATAGAAGAAGGAAAGGAGGAAAAATTGAATTCAAATGTTTATTAAGGGAGTTTTGGGAAAAACAAAAGGTGAAAAAAGAAAGGGAGCAACTAAAATTTGGGGAAAAATTAGAGTGCATAAAAGGATAGAGAAGATTTGAAAGGAAGTTGATTCACATGTCATATATGTAGAACCTTTCATATTTATTTGGTTAAAAATATTTCATGCATATTGTTGTTTAAGACTCCATTGAAAAAGAGACTAGGGAACATAAGGAAAGAGGGATTTTCTTTTAAAATAAAAGTGATTTTTTATGGAATATAAATTTTTGAACCATTACCCAAGCTCTACGATATCTCTCTTATCAACCTTTCTATAGTTGTTATTATATATTGCTTGTAGTGCCATTTTCTTGGGTGCATATTTAATACTGTGAATGGATTTTTCTTTTACAAATATTTTATTATGCATGTATACAAGAATATATATTGTGTGAATATATGTAATATCATAAATATACACATATAAACATATTCATACAAATATAATTGTTGTCAAACAGATTGCACCTGAATGCATGAATGACTAAATTCAGCAATATGTTGAAACATGGGAACTATCTTCAGGCTGTGGGTATTCCTATGGCAAAGATAGACCTCCATATTCTAGGTTGGTTCCTATATGATGGTTAATTTGGTACTTGAATAACTTATTTTGAGAAAAGGGTAAGAGAGATTAAACTGAAAACATGAACCAAAAATGAAAAACTTAGGTGATGCACCTAATTAGAAAAACTAAACTGCAATTTGACTCACAAAATGATTACTCAGTACTTTAATGTACACAACATGATTTGATAGTCTAGTCACTTGAATGTTTTAAACAGAGGCTTTGACTCAATACAATTTTGAGGGAAAACATTGTTTTCACGACTAAACCAATTAATCAATTCATGCACAATGTATAACCAATAAATTTAAACTAAACTGCATACAGATATTTATGAAGGAGACAGAAAAATTAAAGGTTTCAAAACTGAAAAAACACAATAACTCTTTGATCAAATCCTACACAATAATGATGCCTAAAATCTTGAAGGCAAAACTTGAAAACACTGGAAATTGAAGGAATCTTCTGCAAAATAACACAATTTGAACCTGTAAACCTGTTGTTGTATTAATCTAAAAATGAAAGCTAAGTTACATGATATATCTCTTTGCAGAATGCAAAGACTGAAAAACAAGAACTAGAGAAAAAAGATAAACTTTTTCCAATATATACAATATGTGATAACACCAAAGCGTGAGAAGGTGGAAGAAGCAGTTCACTGAAAGTGAAAACCACCTTGAGAATGTCTCTCATGAGAAAAGGCAAAAATAATGTGAAAAGAGGGCCCACCCAAGTCATAACTGAGTCTCAATAGCTTAGAACTCCACGTCACAATGTATACAACTGATCTGTAACTCAAACTGGCTCCAGAATGCATGAAAATAGCACTGAAAGAGATCTGAAGTCAAAAAATATCTCCACAATATGCTCTCATGAGTAAAAAAAGAAAATCCTCGTAAAAATGGCTCAAAACTGAAGTGAATTGCACTCTAAGTCTAGAAATCTCCACCCCTCCATGCGCCTGACCAAAATACCTCATGAACTAATGTGGAATTGAGAGAAAGCCTCACTAGTTTGACTAGGAGTCGAAAAGAAACAAATCATGCGATCTCTTTATCTCACATGCATGCAAGCAAAAAATTATTTTAAGTGTTTTCCCCTTTTTACAATAGTTATTTCAAAAATTATTAAAACAATCAATTATATTGCTTTAATAAAGTTTGAAAATAACTTTACAATGAGACATAAAAGGAGAAAATACTAAAATAAAGAAAAACGATAGACTATGCATGCATGCATCTCCTTATAACTCTCCATAATAGAACTCCAAGTTCTCATCTTGCTAAACATAAGTCAAGAAGACTCAAAATTCTTCTCTCATGCTATCGACCTCCTCATGCAATATATGCATATCATGAAATATATGATGAAATATACATTTTTCTTAAATGTTATTTCGGCCTTAGTGATTTTATGACTTTGGTGATCTCACGGGCCTCCTTAAATCATTAGGTTGATTGACCTTATGGTTCAAGACCATACTGAAGAATGAAATGATTAATAAAGTCAAAAAATCAACTCATCGTTGTAGGCTTTTAGTAAAAGCATCGAACACTAAAAATTGTTTCATTTGCACTTGACTTTGATGAGAAGCTTCATGAAGAAGTTGCCCGCCATATTCTTGGGGTTTGAAGGCTGTAAACACCATCAAATGGCTCGAATTTGCACCCTTTTGGACGTTTTCTGAGATTTCCTCATGAAGATATCTTCATGAAAAATGTGGTAAGCCTCTTCTTGTCACAAATATGAGCACTCTTACCCATTTTTAAAGCATTCTATTGAGTTTTCAGGCCGCGACTCACCTATATTATAATGTATTTTTCTGTTCATTGCATTTTGTACTTGCAGAGGAAACCCTCACATGGGTGACAATAAATCTATATTTTCTTCTAAAACTGGGCTCGACCCAGAATAGTAGAACAAGTATTTTGTAAGAATGAAAGGAATTTATGAATTCTCTTCAGTAACTTCAAGAACCTTGGCTATATTTTGAGAACTATAATGCAGATTTGCTTGATAGTGGAACGCATACACCAGTTCACCATCTCTCCTTTTTGCAATAAATACTTATTATTCCAATCAAAATGAGCATCCAGAACAACACCATTTACGTGAGCAAAACACGTCAGAGCAATAAAATATTCAAGCATAATGGAAATAGAAGCTTTTTTTTTAAGATATGAGAACAACACATTTGCTCAATTTTGTACTTAAATAGGCATCAAATAAGCTTTCATTCTCTCATATTTTCAATTTATGGCATCTTAGTTTGACTGCTATGAGTAAATTAAAGCTTAAACTCCTGTA
The DNA here is from genome assembly GCA_007258455.2 of Sequoia sempervirens. NCBI lineage: Eukaryota > Viridiplantae > Streptophyta > Pinopsida > Cupressales > Cupressaceae > Sequoia > Sequoia sempervirens. The sequence goes on from VDFB02266196.1 coordinate 190,736, forward strand.
GTAGCTTCATAATTCTCTTTTCAGTTGCACATTCAGCTAATAGTATTGGTGTATATTCTGAGAACCTATTAGTCTGCTTCCATTTGATACTGTTCAATGTTGTTCCAAATCTTTGTTGTTGTTTCACTCTATTTCAAGCTTCTCACTGTCCTTTCTTACTATCCAACTGTGATTTGCAGTCATTATCTCAAATTATGCCAGTAATCTGTAGTATACACCATGATGCTCTACTTTTTTGAATTTACACCTGTTTCTTTTGTGATCTAGTTACTATCATTTGGCACCTTGAAACATGTATGCCTATTCATTTTTACCATTTTCTAGCAACAGTCTCATCAAAAACTTTTCCTTGATATGAAGCCCCCATTATCATGAATGCAATAGTTTACTTTGACCAGTGTTACAATGTTCACCTGTAGCTTTTGGCAATATGATGAATGTTCTTTATAAAATGCTCCTTTTCTGTTGAATACAGATCTGTAATATTTGCAACAATTCTCTCATACAGTCATATAGACTGCCCTTCTAGTAACTATGTAGTCATTTCACTTTGATGATAATGCTCCATTTCGGTCTTCTATGGACTGTAGCTTTTATGATATGATTTGCTAAAAGTTGTATTTAGTTTGTAACTTATAATCATGCACCTCTTGCACCATGTAATGCATAGGACTGTTTGTTGTGAATGAAACTCCTACAACAAAAAAATTGTACCATAACTCAAGAATGATTTGAGATTGCATCTTTATCAGCTGTATTCAATGTTATTGAGCAAAGGAAGAATGTAGATTTGCTCTATTGAACCTTCTCCAAGATATGGCTTGAAAGCTACTACTTTAAGTTTTCTTTGAGTTTCTTTCATGATAGTAGTCTTATTTCATGACTATAATTGATATCAATGACTCTCATGTATGAATAAATGAGAGGTATCCTTCTGATATGTCAGGTTCTACCCTTGTGGGAGCCCGTTTTCTCCACATATCTGATGAAAATAATCACGAAAATAATGAACCTATTCTTGCACATTGAAACAAACAAATTAGTAAAAATAATCAAAGTTGAAAGCTTCCATTGAACTATGTTTTTCTTGATTGCCAGCCTTTGTAACTCAATCATCTGGTGAATGCCTAATTGGATATCTATTACATTCCTATTGGTAGTGTAGACATGAAGTAGAATGTAATTTATCATTGCTTGGAGTAAATATCTAACATAATTCTTTTTACAATCTTGCAGGTTCATGGAGTCTGGAATCAAGATTGCTGCAGCTTGGAGACACGACAACTGAAGACATCGAGCAAAAGTGGTTCATCATCACAGGAAATGATGAATTGCTTTCCTCCTTTGTGTTTATGTTATCTTCAGTAGTGTAGTATTCCATCCAATTTTTTATTCATTATTTGATTAAGATAATCAAATTCAGTTACTCCCGCGGCTTGTGCGGTATTTTAGTTTTTACAAAATGAATAAAAAGAATTATTATGCAAATGTCCAATTTTTTGTTTCAAATACTTGCACAATAAAATTGTAATTCAAATGTAATCTAATCTTTATGATGAAGAATGAATACTTTAGCAGAAAAAATTGAATTTTTTTGTACCTATCAATGATGAATTCAATTCAGCTCTCCCTGTTTGAGCTCATAGTGAAAAATAGGTAACAATAATATGTGCAAATCATAAAATACCTAGAAGTTAGTTTAGCTTTCTACCAAACAACAAATAAAGTATACCATATTGTATCATGGCTAGTTGGATAAATAACAAGTCATAAAGGAAACTGTGGATCATAAAACCACAATTTATAAAGACCATAAAATTACCTTAAAATATGTTATTTTCTATTGAGGTGATGTCGGAGCATTCAAGTATGCATGTAATTTGCATCAACTCTTTTACATTTTTGGTTTATAATTTGTTTTGAATTTTCATTTTTGTGTGCATGTGTTCATATGCAAGCATTTGATACTTGAGGTTATCGTTTACATGTTCGCCTAGTGTTCCAATCTAGGATTTGTTTTAATAGCATCAAGTTCAAAGGCTAAGTGAACGTTGAAGTTTATATTACAAGGAAGATTTTAAAAAAAAAATAACTTCCTAATGTTTGGCCCCTAAGTTGGGCGATTTAATTTTGTGATGTGTGGGAGGTGAATCATTTATCATGCCTTGACCATTGGTAGATAAAAACAAAACAAAAAAAATACTGGGCTTTTAGCATGGATGGAGAAAGGAGGAAGTTGGCACAATGGGTTGGGGAAAGTTTAGGCATCCAAAATCTAGAAAGAAGACAACAATTTTAATGGCAAAAAGAAAACTATGTATCGACCTCCTTTTGGCTAGTAATTTCTGCAAGTTTAAAAACCATTAAGCGTGGCATATGAGGAAGGTTTGGGACATAGATATGTGCAAAATCCATTGCTAAAACAAGGGAAGGCAACTTGAATGTTTCGGATTATGTTTGAGCATATTTAATATATAAATTTGGACAAGAATAAATCAATAAATTGATACAAATTCATTTGGAAATTGCTTGATCAAAATTTTGGTTGAAATCCTTTGTTGATTTGATTATTTTGCTGCAATATTTCTTAGTCTAGTAAGACTCAAAGCTTTGATCTGCTTCAATTAGTATCATAGTAGGTTTGGCCGTGTTCAGAAGAAGATCTAGAAATTACTTAAAGAAGAAGTCAATATGGCTTATAGAGGACGAGGTTAGAGAGGAAGAGGACCCATAGGTGGAGAGCTCAATGTGGCAGATCATTAAATCCATCACAAAAATAAACTCTAAGCCACGATTTGATCCTCTAAATTTCAAAGGCAGTTTAAATGTAGAGGAGTTGTTGGATTGGATTGCAGAAATGGAAAAATATTTTGAATATGACAATACTGAAGAAGATCAAAAGGTGAAATATGCCCGCACCAAGTTGAAGGGGCACACATCCCTATGGTGGGATCACCTGCAAGAAGATAGTCAGTAAAAGGGAAAAGATAAAATAAGATCATGGGATCAAATGGTGATGAAATAAAATCCAAATTTCTTCCAGTAAACTCTCAAATAAATTTGTTTAAAAAAATCCAAAATTTGAAGCAAAAGGAGAGTAACTTGTTGAGTACACTAAAGATTTTTACTGGTTAAGCATAAGAGTCGGTCATGTAGAAGATAATATAGAGCAAGTTTCAAGATATTTAAATGGTTTGTGCATATCCATCCAAGATGAAATAATTTTGATTAATATGCATAGCGTGGAGGAGGCATATCAATATGCCTTGAAAGTGGAAGAAAAATTCAATAGCAAGCAACAAAATAACTCTTGGGGTAGAGGTAGATTTTCACGTGGAAGAGGACCACCAAACAATGGTAGAGGCTACCAAAACAAACAAGAGGAAGCAAACACGTCAAGTACAAGTATGCAAGAAGGAAATGGAAGAGGAGATTTCCCTAGAGGAAGAGGAGACTACTCTCATGGAAGAGGGTCATTTGGAAGAGGTAGAGGAAGAGGTTTCAGCTTCACATGTTTCCAATGTGGGGAAACGAGCCATCAGGAATTTGAATGTTTGCAAATCTAGCATGATGTAAGAAAGGGAAAAGATTCAAAAGTGCATGTTGCACAAGCTGAAAATGATAAGGAGACTCCAACAAAGCATGGAGAAGACCTTGAAGATGGAGAATCATTGATGTTGCAAAGAATTTTTTGAATCCTGAAAAAGAGAAACCATAACCAATTCAAAGGAGAATTTTGTTTTGAACAAGGTGTAAGGTAAGTGGATGTTGGAATTGTGTGCCTCAATCTCACAGGCTGAAACCTCTAAAAGAGAAAAATCGGTGTGACATCCCTATTGTCTGGCTGACTAGCAGTTGTGCAACCTTGTGGAATGCTCAGGTCGCCGAGACCTTGTTGCTGTCTTACCGAATGGAGTTGAAAAACAAATATCTTATCAAGTGTGAGTTTGTTGGAATTGTGTGCCTCAATCTCACTGGCTGAAACCCCTGAAAGAGAAAATTCGGTGTGACATCCCTATTGTCTGGCCGACTAGCAATTGTGCAACCTTGTGGAATGCCTATGTGATCTTCGTCAAGTGGTAGTTTGTTGGAATTGTGTGCCTCAATCTCATAGGCTGAAACCTCTGAAAGAGAAAAGTCGGTGTGACATCCCTATTGTCTGGATGACTAGCAGTTGTGCAACCTTGTGAAATTCTCATCTCACTGAGACCTTGTTGTTGTCTTACTGACTGGAGTTGTCACTATGACATTTCTTGTTGTTGTGATCTCTCTCCACCTGATAAGAACTCTCACCAACTATGGTTCATAGTGGTTGTTGGGGAGACTTGTGGTGACAACAGTTATCAAGGAAAGATATGAATGTTCAGTATGAAGTCTTACCGACAAGAGATGTCTCGCTGAATGGTTATACACTTGGAGTCATCAAAGTAACATGAAGGCTTCGGTGATAACTCTTAGCGATGGAGGTTTCTCTCACCGATGGTGTAGTTTTTTATCGGTATGATCTCTTGGCGATAGCGATAGTCTCGCTGATGGGAATGTTGATGTCTATGTGAATTTTGAACATCGGTATGACCTCTCACTAAATAGCGATAGTCTTGCCGAATAGTGCTACATTTGTTGGTCATCGGTATGACATCTCAGTGATATGGTTAGTCTCGCCGACTGCTTTTGAACTTGATGTAACCTCTTGTCGAAGGTGATGACTCTTGCCGATATTGACATTTGGGCTTTGTGGCATCGAGGAGACACGTCTAGTGTCTCACCGACATGCGAATATCATTTGAACATTTTTTGACCGATTGGAAGACTGTCCTACGTGGTGTGTCTTTGACCAATCAGAGGAGTAGAATGGAAACCGCTAGCAGTTGGACTGTTGTGGCCGTTCTTGTGAGGAAGATCAACAGACCATGGATGACATGGATATACTTAGAGATTGAAGATTGTGATCGGTTCGGTGAACAGTTGGATGAATAGTTTGGTGGGTGATTAGTGTGTGAGAATTCAATTCTGAGAGCATTGTAACTTGAATGTTCTGTACAAGGTTGATCATTGAATCTACTGCTGTAAATTGAAATTAGAAAGATAAGTCTGATCTTTGTATGTAATTCCATTACTGTAATACAAAGAGGCTTTCTTGGTGTGGTGTGTTTTTCTCCCATAAGGGTTTTCCCACGTAAATCTAGTGTTCATCTATGTATGTTAATTTCTCTATTTCTGTTATTTCTTTCAAGTGTATCTTAATTGTGTTAGGATTTAGGTGTCATCAACCTTGTAAATCCTTTATTTTATTATTTTCCTAAAGTGTTTTGTACATTTACCCATAAGAGGTGAAACTGTTTGACCAATAATGGTGAAAGAGACTATATAAATGCAGTGTTACCGTTACCGTTTATCCTTATGGAAAAGGACAAATTAGCTAGGTGTCCCACCTTGGAATCTTCTAAAATAAGGTTGTGGGTCAAAATAGGGTGTTATAAGAGCATCTATGACATGCATGCAAGTTGTCATAAGATGCTATGACAGTATGACAGATTCCCTATGACAGAATATGTTATTTTTAGACCCCAGGTGCCCATGCATAAAAGATGCCTTATGACAGCTGTAAGAGCATCTGTAAGAGGCTATTTTTGGTATTTTTGACCATTTCAAGGAGGAAGGCATGGGTTTTTCTAGGTGGTATTTCTGCCTATTGTTTGGTGAAACCATGGTGGTTTTCATCCTCACAAATCTATAAATTGGGGCCTTGAGCTAGTGTTATTAGAATTCAGTTTTGCAGGGTAATAGGGTGCTACTGGATTTACAGGGAATGATAAGAGAAGTCTATTTCTGCATGTAATATTGAAGATTATTAGTAATATACTTGCCTCTCTTTCGGTGGTGGAGCTCTTTTTCCTTCCCCGGGCTCTCCACAAACTGCTGGTTGCTGTGTTACATTGTCTCATCTCCTCTCTCATCTTCCACACCAGCCGGCAACAACTACATTCATCCACAAGCCCTCTGAATTTTGTTTTGAAACAAATTGGACGCATTCTTCCCTGAGGTTTTGACGTTAGGAGAGTTAGTTCTGCACCTTAGCTTTCCTTACAAGTGGTATTAGAGCCTAGCCAGTTGTGTTATCCTTGTGGGTACGTTAGGTTTTTTGTGTCAATTTCTGTTCAATGGGAGTCTTGTAGAAGTTTGGTAATTTGAATTATAGGTTAAGATGGAAAGCACGTCAAGAAAGATTGAAATTGAGAAATTCAATGGCAACAATTTTGAGTTGTGGAAATTTAAAATGGAAGATATGTTGGTTGATCGTGATCTTTGGATTGTTGTGTCTGGAACGAAGCCTACAGGCATGAAGCAAGAGGATTGGGACCTTGCAAATAGAAAATCAAAGCAGCTAATAAGGCTCTATTTAGCATACTTTGTTCTTCTGAATGTTCATAAAGAAAAGACTACATCTTCCTTGTGGAAAAGACTAGCAACTATTTATCCGGCAAGTCCTTGGTGAATAAATTGTTCTTGAGGAAGAAGTTGTACTCTTTGAGAATGCAGGAAGGAGGGTCCGTTGTTGATCATTTGAATGCTTTCAACATGTTGATTGCACAGTTAACATCTGTGGGTGTGAAGATTGATGAAGAAGATCGTTGTATGGTGTTATTATGTTCTTTGCCAGATTCTTGGGATTACCTAGTGATGGCTATTAGGAGTACGACATCCACTTTTAAGCTGGAAGATGTTGCTTCTTTGTTATCAAAATAGATAAGAAGGAAATCTTCTGAGATGGCAAAGGAGGCTCTTGCTATTAGAGGCAGATCAAAAGAAAAAGGCAAGAAGAAGGACAAGAAGTCCAAATCCAAATCAGAGGGGAGATCCAAGTCTCTTGGAAAGAAGTCCAAGGTGAAGTGCTGGAATTGTGGGCAACCTGGTCATGTCCGAAAGGATTGTAAAGAGGAGAAAAAGAAGAAGAAGAAGTATTCTTCTGACAATGATTCTTCTCAGAGTGATGCAAACGCTTTCATTGCAGCCTTCACTACGTAGCCATCAGAAAAGACTATGCTCTGGCATCATAGGCTACGCCACATTAGAGAGAAAGGTTTAAAAACCTTAAAGAATAAAAACCTGGTTGAGGGGCTTGAAGATTGTAACCTCAATTCGAGTTTTGTGAACATTGTATATACGGTAAAAAAACATTGTGTTTCATTTTACTCCAGTCCTCACAAGTCTTCTGGTTTACTTGATTGCATTCATTCTAATGTTTTTGGTCCTGTGAATGTTCCTTCTTTGTCTAAGTCAAGGTATTATGTATCATTCATTGATGATTATTCGAGAAGAGCATTTGTTTATTTTTTGAAAAGTAAATCAGAAGTGTTCAGTCGGTTTAAGGAATTTAAGAACCTTGTAGAAAATCAGACTAGAAGAAAAATAAAAATGTTTAAGGACTGAAAATGGCGGTGAGTTTTGTTCTGATGATTTTGAGAGGTATTGTAAAGATCATGGGATTAAAAGACATACAAACTACACCTTACACTCCATGGAAAAATGGAGTTACAGAAAGGTTCAACAGGATGTGATGGAAAGAGCATGAAGTATGCTGAAGTAAGCTTGGAGGAGAAGTTATGGGTGAGCATTGCTACAACATGTTACTTGATAAACCATTCTCCTAATTCTTCTCTTGTTGAGAAAACACCTTTGGAAGCATGGTCTGGTAAGAAGCCCTCTCTGAGACACATTCGTGTTTTTGGCTGTGAGGCATATGCATATGTGTTGAATGAGAAAAGATCTAAATTGGAGAACAAGGTTGTTAAATGTATTTTTATTGGCTATAGTGCTGGCATAAAAGGATACAAGCTTTGGAATCCTGATACGGAGAAGGTTCTATACAACAGAAGTGTTATCTTTCATGAGCTGAAGCCTTCTACCTTGGATCTGCAGTCAGAGACAAAATCAGAAAACAAAAAGGATGTAGTTGAAATTCCTCTGACACCAGATAAAGAGGAATTGAAAATTCAAAATATACCTAAAACTGAGGAGAGCTCAAGTAGTTATGAGATTTCTAAAGAAGAACAACCTCAACCTCAGCAAGTGAGGAGATCAACTCATGAAAGAAAGCAACCTGATAGGTATGGGTTTTCTTTGATAGATTCTACTTGTGCCTATGCTTTAATTTCTAGCACTAATGAGCTTAGGACTGTGAAAGAGGCTTTTAGAATGTCTAATTCAAAATCTTGGTTGGAAGCCATGAATGAAGAAATGGCATCATTAGAAAAGAATGATACTTTGAGTTTGGTGCCCTTGCTTGAAGGCGTAAAAGTTGTGGGCTGCAAATGGGTATTTAAAAAGAAAATAGGCCCGATGGCAAGCAGGGAAAAGTATAAGGTGAGGTTGGTTGCAAAGGGTTATTCCCGTGTAGAGGGAATTGATTATGGAGAATTTTTTCTCTTGTCACTTGCAGCAGCGTATGACTTAGAGGTTGAACAAATGGATGTGAAGACAACATTTCTTCATGGTGATCTTGAAGAAGAAATTTATATGTCCCAGCCTAAGCACTTTGTGGAGAAAGGTAAAGAAAAACTGGTATGTAAATTGAAAAAATCTATGTATGGATTAAAGCAGTCTCCTAGAATGTGATACCAGAAGTTTGACATTTTTGTTTTGTCATTGGGATTTGTAAGATCAAAATCTAATCATTGTGTGTATTACAAAGTTGAAAGTGATTGAGTTCTTATTATTGGTCTCTATGTTGATGATATGTTGTTCATAGGAAATAGTAAGTTAATGATTTTTGATCTTAAGTCTCAGTTGTCTGCAAAGTTCAAAATGAAAGATCTTGGTGCAGTAAGGTATATTCTGGGAATGGAGATAACCAAGGATAGGAATAGTAGAAAACTTTGGCTCAGATAGAGCAAGTATATTAAGATTGTTCTAGAGAGATTTTGTATGAATGATTGCAAGCAGCTAGTTGTTCCAGTTTTGCAGGGAACAAATCTATCTGTTGAAGACTATCCAAAATATCCTACTAAGATGGAGGACATGACCAATGTGCCTTATGCTAGTGTGGTTGGCAGTCTAATTTATGCAATGGTCTGTACAAGGCCAGACATTACCCAAGTAGTGGGAGTACTTAGTTGGTTTATGGCTAATCCTGGAAGATCACATTGGGATGCTGTGAAAAGAGTATTCAAATATTTGAAGGGCACTTCAGAATATGCTCTGTGCTACCATGGGAACTTGGTTGAATCACAAAAAACTCTTAGCATTCATAGCTATGTGGATTATGATTGGGTAGGGGACATTGACAGCAGAAGATCCACCTATGGATATATTTTTATGTTGAATGGTGGTGCAGTGAGTTGGATGAGTAAGCGGCAGGCTATAGTCGCTTTGTCCACTACAGAGGAAGAATGGATGGCACCAACACACACCTGTAAAGAAGTAATCTGGTTAAAACGTTTATGCTCTAACATTGGTTTGGATGTAGAGAAAATAACAATTTACTGTGACAGTCAGAGTGCTATTTGTTTGGCAAAGAATCCTACTTTCCATGCCAGGATGAAACATATAGATGTACAATATCATTTTGTATGGGATATGGTGGAGGATGGAAAGGTCTCTTTAGAAAAAGTGGATACTCTGGAGAATGTTGCAGATGCATTGACGAAGCCAGTGAGCACAGACAAGTTTGGGTGGTGTGCTAGTTCGATGGGCCTGAGTGCCCATGAATTTCAGTAGTTTTGTTGTGCTCTGTAGGTGCTTGTGTGATCTTCATCAAGCGGGAGTTTGTTGGAATTGTGTGCCTCAATCTCATAGGCTGAAACCTTTGAAAGAGCAAAGTCGATGTGACATCCCTATTGTCTGGCCGACTAGCAGTTGTGCAACCTTGTGCAATGCTTAGGTCGCCAAGACCTTGTTGCTATCTTACCGACTGGAGTTGTCACTGTGACATTTCTTGTCGTTGTGATCTCTCTCTACCCAGTAAGAACTCTCGCTAACTATGGTTCATAGTGGTTATCGGGGAGACTTGTGGTGACAATAGTTATCGGGGAAAGATATGAGCATTCGGTATGAAATCTCACCGACAAGAGATGTCTTGCCGAATGGTTATACACTTGGAGTCATCGGAGTAACATGAAGGCTTCAGTGAGAACTCTTAGCGATGGAGGTTTGTCTCGTCGATGGTGTATTCTATTGTCGGTATGATCTCTTGGCGATAGCGATAGTCTCGTCGATGGGAATGTTGATGTCTTTGTGACTTTTGAACATTGGTATGACCTCTCACCGAATAGCGATAGTCTTGCCGAATAGCGCTACATGTGTTGGTCATCGGTATGATGTCTTAGCGATATGGTTAGTCTCGCTAACTACTTTTGAACTTAGTGTAACCTCTTGTTGAAGGTGATGACTCTTGTCGATATCAACAGTTGGGCTTTGTGGCATCGGGGAGACATGGCTAGTGTCACACCGACATGCGAATATCGTTTGAACATTTTTTGACCGATTGGAAGACTGTCCTATGTGGTGTGTCTTCGACCAATCAGAGGAGCAGAATGGGAACCGCTAGCAGTTGGACTGTTGCGGCCATTCCTGTGAGGAAGATCAACAAACCATGGATGACATGGATATACTCAGAGATTAAAGATTGTGATCGGTTCGGTGAACATTCGGATGAATAGTTCGGTGGGTGATTAGTGTGTGAGAATTCAATTCTGAGAGCATTGTAACTTGAATGTTCTATACAAGGTTGATCATTGAATCTGCTATTGTAAATTAACATCAGAAAGATAAGTCTAATCTCTATATGTAATTCCATTACTGTAATACAAAGAGGCTTTTCTTGGTGTGGTGGGTTCTTTTCCCGTAAGGGTTTTCCCACGTAAATATGGTGTTCATCTGTGTATGTTAATTTCTCTGTTTTTGTTATTTCTTTCAAGTGTATCTTAATTGGACTATAATTAAAAATTTAAAGTCACCTCTACATTCTTCCCTGAGGTTTTGATGTTAGGAGAGTTGGTTCCACACCTTAGCTTTCCTTATAGTGGAAAATGTTGTAAAGTTAGTGTGGATAGTGGTAGCACTAATAACATAGTATTAGAAGAAATCACGAATAAGCTAAAATTAAAGAGAATCAAACATCCTAGCCAATACAAAGTTTCGTGGTTGCAAAAGGAGCATCACTTGTTGGTGAATGAACAATGTTTAGTTAATTTTTGGATTGGAAACTACAAGGATGAAATCATGTGTGATATAATTTCAATGGATGCATTTGTCATTTTTTTTTGGGTAGATCATGGCAATTTGACAAAAAAATTATTCATGATGGCTAATTGAATACATATGTAATCAAGAAAGATGGAGAATAATACATATTAAATCCATTGAAGAATAGAGAAGAGGAAAATGAAGACAAGCCAAAAGTATGATTGGTTTTTGAAAAGAAATTTTTAAAAGAATTTAAAGGTGAAAAGGCATGTTTTGCAATAGTTCCCAAATTTATAGCAATTGGGACATTTAGTAAAGAAGATGAAATACCCATGGAGGTTCAAGAAATATTGAAAGACTATGCTAATATATTGATAAAGGAGTTTTTTGATGAATTTCCACCCATGAGAAGAATTATTCATTGCATAGATTTGATTCCTAGTGCAAGTTATCCAAACAATGCACCATATAGGATGTCACCAAAAGAGAATGAAGAAATAAATAGGCAAGTGCAAGAGTTGCTTGATAAGGGGCTAATTAGAGAAAGCTTGAGTTTGAGTGTTGTTCCAACAGTGTTGGCACTAAAGAAAGATGGGGATTGGAAAATGTGTATGAATTCAAGGGAAATAAATAAGATAAACATCAAGTATCGGTTTCCATTGCCTAGAATGGATGATATTATGGATTGCTTGAGTGGAGCCAAATATTTCACTAAGATTAATTTGAAGAGCAGTTACCATCAAATAAGAATAAGAAAGGGGGGTGAATGGAAGACCACTTTCAAAACCAAAGATGGATTGTATGAATGGTTGGTAATGTCATTTGGATTGATGAATGCTCCAAGCACTTTCATGAGATTGATGAATGAAGTTTTGAAGCCATATCTTGGTAAGTTTGTGATTGTGTATTTAGATGATATTTTGATATTCAAAAAAGCAAAAGAAGAACACTTGCAGCATGTTAGAGCATTTTTGCAAAGGTTGAAGGAAGAGAAGTTAATGGTGAACTTGAAAAAGTGTAGTTTCATGAAGGATTAATTGGTGTATTTGGGTTTTGTAATTTCTAGCAGTGATATGAAAATGGACCCAAAAAAAGTAAAAATAATTGTTGAATGGCCTTCACTAAAGAGTATGTTTGAAGCAAGAAGCTTTCATGGATTAGCAAGTTTTTATAGAAATTTCATTAGAAATTTCAGTGGGATATGTGCATCAATTACGAAGATAATGAAAGGTAATAAAAAGGAATTTGTTTGAACAACTGCAATATGTTGATGACAGTTTTACTCACAGTAAACAGATCAAATAAAATCTCCATAGACAAGACCATGAAGAGCCTATCCTTCTTGAAAGATATGAAACAAATACAACCTAAGGGAGAATTCTGCATTTATAGAGCAAAGATTCACTTCTGTTTAATCCCAAGTCTTCGATAACCAGGTCATGGTTGCACTAGGGTCACTCTTGGGTAATGATGTGATAATTTGTTGTCAATCTCAAAGGGACTACGATTATTTCTAAATTTGCCAAGGATTACTAACATTTCAGATAAAACTTCATTTCATCATCAAATGACATCATGAAATCGAAAGAATCAGCACAATATTTCATGAATAACACAAATTCTTGCTATCACTTAAGTAAATTTAGCATTAAGAATTCAACAATTTGATAGAAAATAAAATATTTTCAACAAAACTATTTCCATTCACTCATGTTTCTTTTCTTTTTGGAACATTTTCAAACTATTAAACATCTAATCTAAAGTAAAACATAAAAATATTGAAAAATAAAAGTTTCTCCTGACTATTCTCCATGGATGCCCCAAAGAATTAATCGAAACAGAGCAAACCGCTTTATATTTCACCAAATTGCTTCACAGCTACGTATAAAACAGTCCAAGCTTTTAAAGAGGGAGTTTCATTTATGGACACCGAATAGGTTCTGTATGCACCCTTAAACAGTGTAGCATATAGTCTTCTTCAGCCGAACTTACAAAACTAGCTACAAAAGATACTTAGATAGGTAGCTATCCATAAAGCTCTTATATCAATTAATGTCTATGTGAATACAAAGTTTTACGCCAAAATGGTTCAAAAAATAGGAAAAAAGAACAAAACTTGAAAGAAGTTTTTGCTCCTTTGACATCCACAAATTTTGAACTTAAAATAAAAATGTGGGAGGAGATGGCTTTTTATGGAAACAAGGCACTCAGAAGTTCAACTTAAAAGTATCTCAGAGAAATCAGAAACAACAAATTAAAATGTGTCATGTGGCATGTGCCGACTGTCATCAAGAATATTCTAGAATAAGTCAAAGCTTTGAATTTGTCCACAGCAACGCTTTTCTCCATACTTTAGCATGAACACTTTATCTCCATCAAGACTACAAGCTTCTTTTGAAATACTAGAATGAAAACACCTACCGGGACCGGGATCAACCTGCAAATTAAAACAACAAATAAATTCCATTACACTTCTGGTATCTGGTTCTTTCCATATTCACTTATAGCTCTAGTTTTGAGCTTCCTCCTTCTTTCTTTAATTGGTATCCTCATAAAGCTCTTAATATTTGATGCATGCGTTCCTTTGAAATCCTTCGTATAGCTCTCCAAGTAAGCTTGAGTCTGGTATATTCTTTAGTCACTTGAAGTATGATATCATTTTTTTGTGCTTTGTCTGCTTCATATTTGGCTATAACATTTATGCACTATATTATTTCATTGATGACCTCCCTCATAAACAATTGAATAGGATCTCTATTTATCTTTTCTATCCATTCTTTGAAAGCTTTAGCTTCCTTCCCGTCCTGCCCTAATGTTTGGGGATCAAAGCCTTGATGTGACAATACTTCAATAAATTCTTGATTTTCTCTCATCAATCTTCTGTACTCAATGATGACTCTTTCAAATCCTTCAATACATTGTACTAACATGTCACCTTCCCATTTCAACTACTTCTTCCACTTTCCTGGCAATGAAATTTCAAGTTATGATAATATATTATTTTTTATTAACTCTTGGATATTTGTTTGTATGAGAATTTCCATATTTCGCCTTTCATCAATGACCTACTCCTAGCGAAGTCTGCATTCATCTTCAAATCTCTTCGATTTCTCTGAACGGTGGTATGCTTCCTTGTACATTCTTATTGCTTATGTAATAAACTCATCTCCCTGCTTTATCCAGTATTCAATCCATTGTTCAAATTTATTCATTTTATGACGAACTCCAGCAATGGCATCTACTTGTTCTTGTGGCATTAGCACCGGATGTTGGGGCAATTCAACTTTTTCTTGACCAGATAAAGTCAATGACTTGATAAAATGCTCCAAGGTAGCAACTCGTTCTTTCAATTCTCTCTTCTTCTATTTATATTTCTTGCTATCACTTAAGTAAATTTAGCATTAAGCATTCAACAATTTGATGGAAAATAAAAGATTTTCAACAAAACTATTTCCATTCACTCATGTTTCTTTTCTTTTTGGAACATTTTCAAAATATTAAACATCTAATCTAAAGTAAAACATAAAAAATACTGAAAAATAAAAGTTTCTCCCGGTTATTCTCCATTGATGCCCCAAAGAATTAATCGAAACAAAGCAAACTGCTTTATATTTCACCAGATTGCTTCACAACTACGTATCAAACAGCGCAAGCTTTTAAAGAGGGGGTTTTGTTTATGGACACCGAATAGGTTTTGTATGCACCCTTAAACAACATAGCATACAATATTGTTTAGCCAAACTTACAAAACCAACTACAAAAGATACTTAGATAAGTAGCTATCCATGAAGATCTAATATCAATTAATGTCTACATGCATACAAAGTTTTACACTGGAATGGTTCAGAAAACAAGAAAAAAGAACAAAACTTAAAAGAAGTTTTTGCTCCTCTGACATCCTCAAATTCTGAACTTAAAATAAAAATGTGGGAGGAGATGGCCTTTTATGGAAACAAGGCACTCAGAAGTTCAACTTAAAAGTATCTCAGAGAAACCAGAAACAACAAATTAAAATGTGTCATGTGGCATGTGCCAACTATCATCAAGAATATTCTAGAATAAGTTAAAGCTTTGAATTTGTCCACAGCAACGCTTTTCTCCATACTTTAGCAGGAACACTTTATCTCCATCAAGACTACAAGATTCTTTTGAAATACTGGAATGAAAACACCTACCGGGACCGGGATCAACCTGCAAATTAAAACAACAAATAAATTCCATTACACTTCTGGTATCTAGTTCTTTCCATATTCACTTATAGCTCTGGTTTCGGGCTTCCTCCTTCTTTCTTTAATTGGAATCCTTGAAGATCTTAATATTTGATGCATGTGTTCCTTTGAAATCCTTTGTATAGCTCTCCAAGTAAGCTTGAGTCTGGTATATTCTTCAGTCACTTGAAGTATGATATCATTTTTTGTGCTTTGTCTGCTTCATATTTGGCTATAACATTTTTGCACTGTATTATTTCATCGATGACCTCCCTCATCAACAATTGAACAGGATCTCTATTTATCTTTTCTATCCATTCCTTGAAAGATTTAGCTTCCTTCCTATCCTTCCCTAATGTTTGGGGATCAAAGCCTTGACATGACAATACTTCAATAAATTCTTGATTTTCTCTCATCAATCTTCTGCACTCAATAGTGACTCTTTCAAATCCTTCAATACATTGTACTAACATGTCACCTTCCCATTTCAACTACTTCTTACACTTTCTTGGAAATGAAATTTTAGGTTCTGATATTATATTATTTTGTATTAACTCTTGGATATCTGTTTGTATGAGAATGTCCATATTTCGCCTTTCATCAATGACTTGCTCCTAGCGAAGTCTACATTCATCTTCAAATCTCTTCAATTTCTTTGAATGGTGGTATGCTTATGTGTACATTCTTATTGCTTCTATAATAAACTCATCTCCCTGATTTATCCAGTATTCAATCCATTGTTCAAATATATTCATTTTATGATGAATTGCAACAATGGCATCTACTTGCTCTTGTGGCATTAGCACTGGATGTTGGGGAAGTTCAGCTTTTTCTTAACTAGATAAAGTCAATGACTTGATAATATGCTCCAAGGTAGCAACTTGTTCTTTCAATTCTCTCTTCTTTTGTTTATATTTCTATACTCTAGTAATAGTAGCATTTAAATTCACTTTTATTTCATCTAGTTCGTGTTGCCAAGATGAGTGTACAAGATTAATACTTGTGATTTTATACTCCTTAGGTGTTATCTCATGTCCATCCTTGTCATTTGTTGGAGTAGCTATCTGGATAGTTCTATCACCATCTACATTCCTATGTATGAAATGTTTTGCCTTTGCTCTGCGCCTAGGTTTAGGAGTACTTACTTCCTGTATGAAATTATTGAGATTCAGAGGTAATATTTCTACTTCCATTGGAGAAGCTAATTCCCTGATTAACCAATCAGGTGCATCATCATCTTGTTGTACCTTTGTAACTCTTTCTTGTCTCTGTTTATTACTTGATTCAGGAATTTCATCTCTTTCATTTGCAATGTTTTCTGAAATGGGAACTTTTTTAGCAACATCTGACATAGACTCAGAATTGGTAGGATTTAGCACTGCCTCCTTTGTTTGGAAACTTATATTTTCCTATCTATCCATATTTTTTGGTTGTTCTCCTTGAATCTTATCTTCTTCATTTATAGCTACACCAGGATTCTCTTCATTTTCAATTCCATCTCCTATGAATTGTGTAGCTTCTTCTTTTGGAGTTTCCATTTCAATTTCAGTTTCAACATGGCCTTTATCTAATTCTTCAAAGACCTACGAGTGTTCATTAACATTTTGCACATTCTCAAAAGAAAATTGAGAATCAAGAGTGTCTTCAACAACTCTTTCATCAACAGGATTTTGCTCTGCGCCTTCCCCTATTTGCATTTCAAGCACACTAGGATTTCCTGCCTCTGAGGCGAGTGTCCCTTCAATAAATTATTCTTCTTCAATATTTATGGGGTTAGGGTTCATATCTTGAATTTCTTCTATCACTGGGTGTACTATGGGCTTGTCTTTGGACTTCTTTTCCTTTACCTTTTCCCACATAGCATCCCATCTATCTACTTGTTCCTTGATTTTGACCTCATCTTCCTTAGAAATTTCCTCTAAAGCCACAAGAGTCACGCCCAGTGCTTGCTTCATACTGGCCATATTAACAGAAGGGGGAGAAGTGAATAATGTTGTAACTCTTTGAGATGTAGACCTGGTTTGTGTACCGACATTCCCTATTACTCCTATTCCTTCATCAATAGTTATTCTAGTTTTGTTTTTGGCTATAGAAGAAGATGCACCTTTAGGTCTTGCTTTTGATTTGTCTTTACCTGTCTCTGCATCTTTCTATTTTTTTGATAATTTTGTGGGAACTTCCTATCTTATTGCTTCAGGGGTTCTTTCTTCAATTCTAACACCTGGAGTAGCCTTACTAGTCTTTCTTTTCTTCTTGGTAGGCTCTCCACTTTCAAAAGTAGTTTCATCTCTTTTTTTTCTTCTTTTATCTTCTGAGTAGATGGGTTCAATTCCTCTTTCTCTTAGACTTTTGCAAAAATCATTAATCCAATGTTGAGTATACCTTAGGACTGGCCTAGTAAAATCATCAATTGATGTCATGTCTTCGTCATCAACACCTGGGTCTGGAATGGGTTCATCATATACCCTGTCATCATTGTAAAAATGATTTAGCACCTGACCATCTTCTTCTTCCAATTGGTCTGGGGTGTCATAGAGCTTGAGCATTCAAGCAAACTCTAAAGTCATTCTTTCATACTTTTTCCTTCTGACCACATGCTCATCTTCATAGTTAAGCCAATAATCTTCTAATTGAGGTACATGAGCATGAAAACCAGCTATATTTCTAGCAATATTTCCTTCAATATCATAATACGCTCTCTGGAGTGTAAATTCTTCAAAATGGTAGGTCCTTAGTTCCTCCTCACATAGATCAGTTACTTTGATTACATCACACTTGTAATTTCCTACTGTGATGGGAAATTTAAAAGAGGCCTTCTTGCGAGCATGGCTATAGAGAGCCTAAGATGGTTTTAACTCTCACTAATTCCAATAAAATAATCTTATATGTAGGATACTTGGGCAGCATGAATGGGTGTCTAGCAAATCCCTCCACTCTAATGTAGGAGTAAGTTGGGAACTGTATGTACCAGCCTCCCATAGGCTGAATGACACTTTGTGCCTCTAGGGATAATATTTTAGATTTGTCACCTTCCATTGTTCTCACCAGTTTCATGGAGAACAAATCATTAACTTTTTTGCAATCACCTTTATACCCGTGAACAGTAATTTGGGGTAAATGTGCATATATCAAACTATTGCCAACTTGTGTGCCCAAAGTACCAATATGTTTTAATCCTTGTTTACTGGCTCTCATAGCATAGGAGTAAATAACATATGATGACATGTAGAAGCATCTGGTCTTGGGGAATGTAGTAATATATTCATGACTATCACTTATCAATTTTCCCCAATGCAACTCTACATGACCTTCTATCATTCGAGATATTATCACGAACATCTAGGGTTCAAATTTGCTTGCATCTCTCAGACTAGCTACTCTGCTCAACAAATTTATTATTTCTTGTATCTCTTGTTTAAACATAGACCTCTGAATTATCTTGGTCTATGGTGTGATTGGTTGTTGGCACCATTGTGTGCTCATAACTTCTTTGTTATGCTCTTCAGTTCTCTGATATGTCTTGGCTTTGGCTTTCAGGTCGACATTGAATATCTACGTGTAGGAGGGGAGACCAAATGTATACATAATTCCTTTTTGAGACAAGTCTACATAAGTTCTTCCTTCCTTTTCAACAATCCTTTTGGTTGGATTGTAATAGTTTATGCATTGCATGACTAATTGTGGAGCTTCCATTGCTGGTGGAAACCCTCCTGCAAGAAGTAACCCATTGGATACGACATTTTTAGTGCATTGGGTAGCATCCTCTTGTAGCAGCCATGAACGGATTTCAATCTCAAAAGACCACCCCATGTGGATATTTGTGACCACCACATTAATGGGTACTGCCTGTGAATTGCAGTACTTGAATTCATCTTCTGCTCTTGTGTCAAAAGTGCTCATTTTGGATATAATGTGTTCTACAATTTTTAAAAATATTTGTCTGTGTGCGAGTTAGGGTTAAATTTAACCAAAACTTATGTTTCATAAAATTCTCAATTCATTCTTTCATCAAATTTAACAACTCAGGGAAAAATTATCATTCCAATTTCAATATGAAAAAATACCATTATTGAGGATTTCTAGCTTGAAAAACTCTTATCAATAAATTAGTTATTCAGAACATACCTGGTTCTAGTTAAAATGGTGATTCTTCATAATACAACTTCAAAACCCTTGGTAGCCGAAACTTAGTTTCTTGAAATTTTACCTCTCTTTGCGTGCCAAAGTAGCTTCGTGAATTCAATGTCTTTAGCAAATTTGCAATATGACGCAAAGTGGAGTGTTGTAAAATCAATTGCACACTTGAAGTGGTGCCAAGTACATAGGTAGTTCACCACCTTTATTAATTACCTGTTATTTCACATTAAATCCTCGAATAAAGGTGTAATCATTACAAATTATGGTTTGGACTATGAACACCTAGATTTTTGAGTTGGCTCACGGTTTGAGAAGAAAGACGGTGCGATGATTATACGTGGCAGTTATATGTCACGTTGATTCTATACAAGGTATATGCCATTAAAGATATGCAATTATTGATGACCACCAGAGTTGAGGCTTTTGATAATGCCTTTGAAAGAGAGTCACATAACACCAGGATTTGGGAAATACCTCTTGGAAAAGAGAAAAAAGGAAAAAAAAAAACGGAACAAGAGAAAGACCGGAAACTAAAACTGAAAGATATACTTGACAAAATTCCAAAGAATACTTTCCAATTTTCAACTTTTCTTCAAAGAAACAATAAAGTACCAGACTTCGATAAAAAGGGAAAATTACCAGGTTTATAAAATTTGATCAATGAAATACCGGGCAAAAAAAGAGTTATTTTGAAGATACAAACTCTTTCGGCTTACACAAGATTCTGGAACTCTAGTTTCCAGTAATAAAATTAGACATTAAGAGCATACCAAAACACCGGGAAGAAAAAGGGAATCATACAAAGAGATAAGTGAAACTGAGAGGACAACCAACAACCGACCAAGCACCAAGAAAAACAACGCCAAGGCGAGCAAAAACAACAAAACAAAAAGGAAAATAAAGAAAAGAGGGGGTCCACATTTTTCTAAAAAGGGGAAAAATGGGGCGTGTTGTGAGACTACACAACACAATAGAGAGAAGTTTTAATATTTTGGAAGCAAAAGTGACAGAGCATCTTTTTTTGGCACTTCCCGATTTTTGAAAAATCTTCCAAGTTGATTGTGATGCAAGTGGGACAGCGATAGGGGAATTCTAAATCAAGAGGGAAAACCAATTGCTTACTTCAATGAAAAGTTAAATGAGGCAAAGAGAAAATACTTTGTGTATGACCAAGAATATTATGAAATTGTACAAGCACTCAAGAAGTGGAGACACTATTTGCAACTGAAGGAGTTTGTATTGTACACTAATCATCATGCATTGCAATTCATTAAAAACCAAGGTAAGTTGAGTCAAAAGCATGTGAAATGGGCTGAATTTCTTCAAAGTTATTCATTTGTTTTAAAACATAGAAGTGGAAAATCAAATAGAGTTGTTGATGCATTGAGTAGAAGGTGTTTGTTGTTGAATGAGATGAGGGTAAGTGTTGTTGGTTTTGATTCAATGGGAGAGTTATATGAGAAAGATGTTGATTTTAAAGAAGCTTGGGAAACATGTAAAAGTCTAATGGGAGTGGATAGAACTCCATGGTTGGAGAATTTTATTCAAGATAATTTGTTGTTTACAGGGAAGAGATTGTGCATACCTCAAGGTTCCATGAGGGAAAATTCATCGAGAGAAAAACATAGTTGAGGTTTGGGTGGACATTTTGGAGTGGACAAAACATTGGCACAACTAAGTGAAAGTTATTATTGGCCTGGAATGGGTTCAGATGTAAAAAGAATGGTGCAAGGGTGTCAAGTATGTCAATACACAAAAGGAGTCAAACAAAACACCAAATTGTACCAACCATTGCCAATACTAGAGAGACCATGGGAATGCATTAGCATAGATTTTGTTTTGGGTTTTCCACAAACACAAAGAGATAATGGTTCAAATTTTTTTGTAGTGGATAGATTCTAAAAAATGGCTCATTTTATAGCATGTAAAAAATGTAGTGATGCTTCCCATATTGATACTTTGTTTTTCAAAGAAATAGTTTGGTTACATGACTTGCCAAGAATTATTATTTCAGACTGAGACACAAAAATTGTTGGTCATTTTTGGCGTACTTTGTAGAAGAAAATGGAAACATAATTGGGTTTTAGCTCGACCTACCATCCTCAAACTAATGGTCAAACTGAAGTTGTGAATTGAATTTGGGTAATTTATTGAGGTGCTTGGTTGGGGATAAACCAAATTAGTGAGATTTGACATTGGCACAAGCTAAGTTTGCTTATAATAATTCAGTTAATCGAAGTGTAGGAAAGAGTCCATTCCAAACTATGTATGGGTACATCCCTAGGGGTGTTGATGAGTTAAGGGATAATGCATATTTAAGTAGGAAAAGAGTTGTACTAGAAGATTTTTTTGAATACATACATGATTTCCATAAAGAGGTGAAGGAGAATTTGGTGAAAAGTGCTAATAAATATAAATAGTATGTTGATGCACATAGAAGAGTGCAAGAATTTTAGATTGGTGATTTGGTGATGACACATTTGAGGAAGGAGAGCTTCATACAAGGAACATACAATAAACTAAAGTGGAGGATGATAGGCCCATGCAAGGTTTTGCGAAAGTTATCATCAAATGCCTATGAGATTGAGCTTCCAATTGGTATTGATATTTCTCCAATATTTAATGTTACATATTTGTATCTATATTATGAAGGTGAATCAAGTGGACAGTAGGATAAATTTTCAGATTTGTCGGGTGTACATGAATAGATCCACCAATTGTCAAAGAGAAGATTTGAAGAAGTTGATCAAATCATTGATTCACGTGTAGCCAAGAAGACAAGGATAAAAGAATATTGGGAATATCGAGTTCATTGGAAAAACCATGCAATAGATGAGGCTTCTCGAGTTAGTGCTTCAGACTTTTTGAAGTTTGGGATCTTGGTTCTGACCTTTTCGAAATGTTCATGAGCTACACACTCATTGAACATTTTTCATACCTGGCATGTTTGATGTCGTAGAATTTGGGTATGCCTAGAATCTGCATCAAATCTTTTACATTTTTGGTTTGCTAGTTTTGAATTTTCCCTTTGGTGTGTGTGTGTTCATTTGCAAGCATTCAATACTTAAGGTTACCGTTTACATGTTTGCATGTCATTCCAATTTGAGAGTTGTTTTAATAGTATCAAGTCTGAAGGCCAAGTCAGCATTGGAGTTTATATTGCAAGGAAGATTTAAAAATAAAAACAATAATTTAACTTTGTAATGTTTAGCACCCAAGTTGGGTGATTCAATTTTGTGATAAATTTGAGGTGAACCATTCCTCACGTCTTGACCATTGGTAGATAAAAACAAAACAAAAAAAAGAGAATTTGGGTTTTTGGCATGGATGGGGAAAGAAGGAAGAAGTTGGCGCAATAGGTTGGGGAAAGTTTAGGCATCCAAATTTTGGAAAGAAGACAACAGTTTTAATGGCAAAAAAACACTATGCATCAACCTCCTTTTGGTTGGTAATTTCTACAAGTTTAAAAACCATTAAGTGGCATGGAATCTAAGGAAGGTTGGAGGCATAGATATGTGTAAAATCCATTGCTAAAATAGGGGAAGGCAACTTGGATGTTGCAGATTATGGTTGAACATATTTAATATGTAAATCTGGACAAGAATAAATCAATAAATCATAGCAGATTCATATAGAGATTACTTGCTCAAAATTTTGGTTGAAGCCATTTGTTGATTTGATTATTTTGTTGCAATAGTTCTTAGTATGGTAAGACTCAGAGCTTTGATAATTTTTTTGTAGCTCAAAAGGTGGGATATGGATTTGTTTTAAAGCAACTCAAGATTAGATATGCTTTAAAACAATTCAAGTTGGATTTTTATCAACAGCAGGTTTTTTATTCTTTAATAGAATGTTTCCGAGTTTGTGAGGATAAGATAAATCCAAGAGTGGGATTTTTATTCTTTAATAGAATGTTTCTGAGTTTGTGAGGATAAGATAAATCCAAAAGTGATTTTATGTGTAAATAAAGCCAAAGAAAACAAGGAAAGATTCTTTCCTTGCACGCTAAGTAAAGTAGCTAGGCTCTATAAATGTAAGATTGTTGTAGCAAACTCATACTGTATTTTCAAAAGAAAAGTTTATTGTTAGGCTGAATAAAAGATCCAACATTTGCAGGTTTTTCCTTGCATTGGGGTTTCCTAGGTAATTCTGTGTTATTGTCTTTTTGTGTTTGGGTTCTTGTTATTTTGCTTCTGCTATTATTAGTTGTTAATTAACCTAGTTGTATTAATTGTTATAAATCAAATTTCTTTCTGTGAATTTATTGTGCAATTAATCTGTTGCTGGGTTATAGAAATTAACATGGTATCAAAGCACTAAACTCTAAATACGAAGCCAAGATTTGTGACACAGATTTCAAGAAGAAAAAAAATAGATTTTCGTCTCCAGTTATTTTGTGGCTATGGCAACCAGTGTTCAATACGAGGATAGGCTCGAGGGTGTGTCTAACTTCTTGCAATGGAAGGTTCAGATTACATCTGTTCTCAAGGAGAACAGGCTATGGATCTATGCTAGCACATAAGTGAATCCACCAACAAATGATCCTGTTGCCTTAGATTTGCATGAAGTCAAAGAGGCCAAGGCTTAGAGGATTATCCTGGATGGAGTAAGAGATCATTTAATTCCTCATTTATCTAGGAAAGACACCGCCAAGGAGATGTGGGATACACTCACAAAACTTTATCAGAGTGACTATCAGAGTCGTAAGATGATGCTTAAGGACAAATTGCATAATACCAAGATGTCCAAAGGCGAGAGTGTGACCTCTTACTTGTCCAAGCTGACACAGTTCAGGGATGAGCTTGCTGCTATTGGAGAGACGATTAAAGAAGATGAGTTGGTGCATATAGCCTTGAATGGTTTTTCAAAGCACTGGGAAGTGTTTGTCAAGTGTGTTGTCGGCGGAGATCAGCTACCTGATTGGGCAAGACTTTGGGATGATTTTGCTCAGGAGGAGATCTGTGAAGGTGCTCATCGAGGAGATCAGACGAAGAAGGGTCAAGATGAAGAAAATATTGCTCTTGCAAGCAAGGGTAAGAAGAAGTCCAATAAAGAGCAATCAGAAGGTTCTTCTTCCAAGAGTGGGAAGAAGAAAGATCTGAGCAAGATTAAATGCTTTTTCTGCCATCAGATGGGTCACTATGCCAGTTAATGTCCGAATAAGAAAAATAAGGACAAGCAGAAGAAGCAATTTGCTGCTACAGTAGAGGTGGACAAGTTTGCATCACGATTTGAGAATGAGTTTTCACTCATTGCCTGTCTCTCAAGTTCAATTGCCAACAGGGTATGATATATTGATAGTGGGGCTTCTCACCACATGATGGGAGTCAGAGAATGTTTCACCAAGTTGGAGGAGAAGAAGCTGGATTTCTATATTGAGCTCGGAGACAATGCCAAGTACCATGCAACTGGTATTGGCACCGTCAAGTTTCAGAGGGAGTTTGGAAAACCTTTGTTGGTGGAGGATGTGTTGTATGTCCCTGGCATGACAAAGAATTTAATCTCAGTTTCTGCTTTGGAAGACAAGGGTTACATCGTGACCTTTGAGAGGGGAAAATTTTACATTCGTCCCAAAGATTCCAAGATTGCAAAAGTGATTGGTGTCAGGCATGGCAACTTGTTTCGGTTACAGTTTGAGCCAACACATGTGTTGGTTAGTAGATTTAAAGGGATAGGAGAATTGTGGCATAGGAGGATGGCTCACCTTCACCATGGAGCACTTAATATTCTTAAGGAAATAGTGACGGGGCTGCCTGAGATGAAGACAAAAAAGCATGAGGTGTGCAAGGGTTGTGCTCTTGGGAAATATGCCAAGACCAATTTTCCAAGCAACAACACTAGATTTGAAGGGATTTTGGATCTTGTACATTCAGATGTGTGTGGACCCATGTCAACAACATCCTTGAATGGATATGAGTATTATGTTACCTTCATTGATGATTTCTCCAGGAAGACATGGATATATTTCGTGAAGAATAAAGATGAGGTCTTCAGTAGGTTCAAAGAGTTTAAGGCTCTCGTGGAGAACCAAACTAGGAAGAAGATCAAGATACTAAGGTCTGATAATGGAGGCGAGTATACCTCAAATGCCTTTAAATATTTTTGTGCTCAGGAAGGTATCAAGAAAGAGTTGACAGTTCCATACAACCCTCAACAAAATGGGGTTGTTGAATGAAAGAATAGAGCTATCGTTGGAGCAGCCAAGGCCATGCTTCATGATCAGGATCTACCTTGGTTCTTATGGGCAGAAGCTTGCAACACAGCTGTGTATTTGCAAAATAGGAGCCCTCACAAAGTGTTGGGAAAATTGACTCCAAAAGAGGCGTTCATTGGTAAGAAACCAAATTTGGGGCACATTCGCATCTTTGGATGCCTTGTGTATTGTCACATTCCTGTTGAGAAGAGAACCAAGTTGGAACCTACTGCAAAGAAAGGTATCCTTGTTGGGTACAGTGAAACTTCTAAGGCTTATCGGGTTTACATTCCTACTCTCAGGAAAATAATGGTTCGCAGAGATGTGAAGTTCGAGGAAGAAAGGGCTCTTCAGAAGTCAAGCAACTTGATGAATGAGGAGGAACACTCACCCACGGTTGAGGTAGCACAAATTCCTCAAACTTCAGTCATGCAAGTTGGAGAGCATAACAAGTAGGATGAATAGATAGAGGAACAAATAATTCCTCAGCCTCATATTCCTATTACATAAAAGAGGAGAAATAGGACAGCTGAGCAGACACTGAGAGAGGCTCAAGAATATGTAGGTGATCCTCAAGATTCAGTCAGACAGAGAAGGGATCCTAGACGTTATTCTGATTATGTTGCACTTATGAGTGAATTAATTGAAGTAGAGCCTTCCAGCTTTCAAGAGGCATCCAAGCACCAAGTGTGGAGAGATGCCATGGTGGAAGAGTATTCTTCCATCATGAAGAATAGTGTGTGGGAGGTAGTACCATGACCAAAAGATAAGTCTGTGGTGGGCTCGAGATGGATGTATAAGATTAAGCATGTTGCAGATGGTAGTGTGGAGAAGTTCAAAGCTCAGTTTATGGCTAAGGGGTTTTCTCAGAAGGAGGGAGTCGACTATGATGAGACTTTTGCTCTAGTAGCTAGGTACTCATCCATAAGAGCTATCATTTCTGTAGCAGCACAAATGGGTTGGAGGATTCACCAAATGGATGTAAAGATGACCTTCCTTAATGGAGTGATTGAGGAAGAGATTTACATAGAGCAACCAAAAGGATTTGAAGCACATGAGAGGGATTCTCACATATGCAGGTTAAAAAGAGCACTGTATGGACTCAAGCAGGCTCCCAGGGCGTGGTATTCACGTATTGATAGTTACTTGCAGAGTGTGGGCTTCATCAAGAGTGAGGCGGATTTGAACCTATACTATGTTCAGGTGAAGGGCGAACTTCTCATATTGTTGTTATATGTTGATGACCTATTTCTCACAGGGTCAAAGGAGCTCATAGCACACTGCAAGCGAGATCTTGCAGGAGAGTTTGAGATGAAGGACTTGGAATTGATGCATTACTTTCTGGGATTGGAGTTGTGGCAGAAAGAGGGAGAGATCTTCCTTGTACAAGGGAAGTACTTAATTGATATCTTGAAGTGATTCAGGATGGAAAACTGTAAGCCTATGTCAACGCCACTTGTGACCAATTGGAAGAAGATTGATGCTTCCAGATCAGAGGCAGTTGACTCGACTTTATACAGACAATTGATAGGTTCTCTTATGTATCTGGTCAACACCAGGCCAAACATTTGTTTTGCAGTGAACTCACTCAGTCAGTTTATGGTGGAACCTAAACGTGTGCACTGGATAGCTGTGAAGCATGTTTTGAGATATCTCTAAGGCACAGTTGATTATGGGCTGAAGTATGTTTAGCAAGATGGAGTGAAGCTCAAGGGGTTTACTAATGCAGATTGGGCAGGCATCACAACTGATTGAAAGAGCACTTCAAGGTGCAGTTTCAATTTGGGATCAGGAGCAGTCTCTTGGTACAGCAGGAAACAGAAGTCAGTTGCATTGAGTTCTGTAAAGGTTGAGTATATGGCAGCCAGTATGGCTACATGTGAGGCTATCTGGCTTCGAAAACTTCTAGCTGGGCTCTTTAATCAGGAGCTAGATCCTACAGTCATTTACTGTGATAATCAGAGTTGTATCAAACTCTCTGAGAATCCAGTGTTTCATGACAAGTCAAAGCACATTGAGATCAAGTACCACTTCATTAGAGATTGTGTGGAGAAGGGAATAGTGAAGCTCATTTACATTCCTACGGACGAATAGATAGTAGATATCCTAACGAAGGCCTTGATGAAAAGTAAGTTTGAGTTCTTCAGGGACAAGTTGGGTGTTGTGCAGAACACCTTACTCGCTAAGAGGGAGTGTTGATTTTTTTGTAGCTTGAAAGGTGGGATATGGATTTTTTTTAAAGCAACTCAAGATTAGAGATGCTTTAAAACAATTCGAGTTGGATTTTTAGCAACAACAGGTTTTTTATTCTTTAATAGAATGTTTTCAAGTTTGTGAGGATAAGATAAATCCAAGAGTGGGATTTTTATTCTTTAATAGAATGTTTCTAAGTTTGTGAGGATAAGATAAATCCAAAAGTGATTTTATGTGTAAATAAAGCCAAAGAAAACAAGGAAAGATTATTTCCTTGCATGCTAAGTAAAGCAGCTAGGCTCTATAAATGTAAGATTGTTGTAGAAAACTCATATTGTATTTTCGAAAGAAAATTTTGTTGTTAGGCTGAATAGAAGATCCAACATTTGCAGGTTTTTCCCTGCATTGGGGTTTCCTGGGTAATTCTATGTTATTGTCTTTTTGTGTTTGGTTTCTTGTTATTTTGCTTCCGCTATTATTAGTTGTTAATTACCTCAGTTGTATTAATTGTTATAAATCAGATTTCTTTCTGTGAATTTATTGTGCAATTAATCTGTTGTTGGGTTATAGAAATTAACAAGCTTTGATATGCTTCATGAAGATATCGATGATATGGTTGCAATGATTTGCCATAAGAAATGCAAGAACAATTTTTTGTTCTATTTTTTAGAATGTCTTTATTTCCAAGCAACATTATACTCTGTTGATTTTTGGAGCCAATTGACCTAGCCAATATATTCTTTCCTTTTTGTTCAAAACTAATTTATCGAGGCATTATGGTCAAGCATATTTATGTGGATTTCACATAACATAAACAACCAACATGATAATTAAAAAAATGTGTTATTCTTTCTTGGCCTAAGCACCATATAGCAGAGTAGTGAATATCTCTTCATATTATAATACTTCTAAGTATAAACCCATTGTCATATTCATTTTATATTAGCATTATAATACAACTAAGTGCATATATTTTTCATACATAATTTTAGCACCCCTCTATTATGTAGCTAAGTACTCATAATCTATTATATACCTATCTTCTATTACTATTGATTTGTTGTAACAATGCTAAATATTCATGTACTCTATTTTATTATTCTTATAATATCCTACTTTGTTAGTAAATGTAATTAATATAGTATGGAATCATTGGACTAAGTACATATAAGACATTGAACAATATGTTGTATAAATTAGGCATGGATATGAGAGCATACATAGGTGCATATGTGTAGGTATACACATATATACATAACATGGGCAATAAAAATTATAAACATCGAATTTACCTACAAACAAAAGGAATACTAGGCTAGACAGTTGAAAGTTTAAGACCATTGATAAATATTCCACAAAGTAAAAAGTAAACATAATAAAATTGTAAGAGTTTTGTTACAATATCTCAATTTTGTTTTAGTTAAGATCAACACATTATTGAATTTATATGGTAGTAAAGGTATATCCTCAGTTAAAGGTTGTAATGGTATTTGAGATATTGGGTTAAAAGGGTTGAACAAATATTTATGTAGAAATGTACAATAATAGATACATATGTGTTTGTATATTCAAAAATACCTATATAGACTTATATGAGGGAAGTGTTTTATATATTACTAGTTCTTGCTAACTAGAGTTGAATAAATTCATATGAACTATAAATATACATGGGAATATACCTACTCCATTATATGGAGAATCTACAATTTATTTTGTAATATTCCCCAATCTAGTGAAGTTGTTTTGTTGTAATAACATAGAAAATGCTAAGGTATTATGATGAGAAGTTTTAGAAAGAGGTTCATGAATGATGACACACATATATGTATAATAATGTAGTTTTATATTTCAAAACTTTGGCCAAACTAATGTAAATGCTACTTACATTGTCAATTCATTGTGTCTGATAGGTTGAATTTAGTCGTCTAGTTGCCATACTTAGCTAGAGGGTATTTAGGGTTGTATGATAGATTGTATTGACACAATTAGTACACTACACTAGTTCTGAGATGGAATGATATGGTTATATAATTCTTTATCTACTTCCCTTGTGAAGGGTAGGCCCACTTCTAGGTGGAAGGTGTGTGGAGGATCATCAGTTTGTGGTTAGAGGTAAAGCACTCTAATGATGCTCTCCCTCCTACAACTAAATATCGTTAGAGACTTTCTCATGGAGGAAAATTATCTGTATTTGTATGTATATAAAAAATAATTTAAACTTTATTTGATTAAATTGACGGATAAATATAAGTACATGCTAATGAACAATAGCAAAGCTGATGCGCTTGCAGTTTCAGCCGCTCTTTTTATGCCTAATTCTGACTTTCATCAAAACTCATTTGCTATTAAGCTAATCTACAGACCAACTGTTCCTGATAATTCAGACAACTGGCAAGTCTTCAGTGACAATGAGGATATCAAAGAATTTCTCGTCATGGGAGACAACTACAAAGAATTGTTCTTTGAAGGGAGTTCAACTCCTTGTAGAGAGTCAATTGCTGAAGAATCTGAGGTTATAGAATCTGGAATCATACAGTTAAAAGGAAATCAGATTCCTAAAGGTTTTGTATTCTTAGAGGATATTTTTGACAAGCATGATCGTTACATCCAAGATCAGAAGAGGTCAGGGGTGAATACTTCATCAGAATATAGTCAAGTCAACATAGGTACTGAAGACAAGCCTCAGTTTGTGAATTTGGGCAAGTGTTGTACTCCTAAGGAGACTGAGAGGTTTATCGCCTTGTTATGGGCTCTCCCTAAGTTATTAAAAAATTCCTTTTATCTTTGTATGAATTCATGTCTATGATTTATTGAATGTTATGCCATAGCCTATGATGAATACAAGTTCAAAATTGGAGTGCAAAGAAACAACATTGTAGTGTGAAAAATTGCATGTGCATCGAGCTATAATTTCACATTGCATCGTGTCCTCACTTTAGCCTTTTGATACAAAACACTTTAACTACAAAATGCTAACAAGTAAATCTCTTGTTTATGGAAATTTCATGATGTTCTTGGATTTCTAAATCCAAATCCTTTTGGATGGTAGCGCTAAGTGTGGATTTCCATGTGATACACTAGCATCCTACAAAAAAAATGGTTTTAGTGGTCATTGGAGCATTACCTTCTCATGAATATTTTGGAAGTAACATTCTTGTATGTAATTGTGTTGAACAAAATACTTTCGACATGTCATTTTGAAAAAAAAGGAAGTTGATTTTTGGCTCTCAAACTCTCAACTTTGCAACTTTTAAAGAAATTCTTTCATTTTCACTATCTAGCAAGATTTTTCATAGTGTGCATGTCATTTTCTAGAAGGAAAAAGGTTCACCCCTACATGAAGAAATTCAAAGAGTGTACATGTCAACAATATCATATCTCAAAGATCCATATCATTCTTTAAGTACTATATTAGGATCACCCCCTTGATTCCTATATAAAAAGTGAAGAAGATGAGATCCAATCTTATCTAATTAGTCTTTTCCTATCCTTGATTTAATCATAGGTTTATTATTATGCCTTGATCCCTAGGTCTAGATGTTGTGACATCCCTTAGAATTAAGGGTACTAGGAGAAAATACCAATAGGGTTCTCTATCATTTAGCTATAGGGCAACTTGTGACCAGTCCATTTATGGTCTAGGTCTCACTCATTCTCCAACAAAGTATGCATATAATGTTATTTTTGTCTTTTAAAAGCTAATATTTTTTTTGTGCATATGGAGAAGGAATACATGCACTATAGACAAAGTAGCATAAACTACTTGCAAAATATTGGATCTATAATGTTTAGATAGAAAATATCTAATAGTTGTGTAGGATTATTTGCATTGGCCAAACTAGCCAACTCATTTATGAAAGAATGATTATCCATGTGAACATCATGATCATACTTCTCACTATTCTCATCATGAGCATTTCAATAAACTTCATTCTCATTGCTTTAGGCCATATTAGGGTGTAGACAAGCACTCCTTTTAGGTGGAATATGCAAAAGACTAAAAAATAAAGCTCAAATACACACTTTTATATTGATATTAAATAAATAAATTAGTGGTATATTAATATTTAATGTGATGGCCAAGGATGGGTTGGGTGAGTGAAAAAGATCTCACAAACAAAGCACACAAACCTCAATGAAAAAAATATGTAACAGTGAAGCAATAGATGTAAAAGTAAATTTATATATGGAAATAAAATATAAACTAAAAATCATATATGTAAAAACTCTATTGTAATTTAAAACCCTAAGAAAAGGTTGAGATGTGTAAGATTGAATGGATTCATAGAAATGTAAAGGAAAATAAACTTTCCTTAGGGTTAACTTGGACTAATTATATATCATAGTTAATTAAACACAACCAACCTAAGTTAACTAAATAAACTTTCTAGCTTCAAATCCTCATAGATCTGACCTCACATGTCTGATTTGGACAAAATAAAATGAAAAACTAACTTTCTCAAACAACCTAAACTCAATAGTAGGTTTAGATTTGCACCAAAAATCTCCAAAACAAAACTACAATACAGAGTGACAAAGAGGAACCACCTAAAATCTAGTATTTCTATCAAGTTTTTAT
The DNA here is from genome assembly GCA_007258455.2 of Sequoia sempervirens. Lineage (NCBI taxonomy): Eukaryota > Viridiplantae > Streptophyta > Pinopsida > Cupressales > Cupressaceae > Sequoia > Sequoia sempervirens. The sequence continues at coordinate 223,230 of VDFB02266196.1, forward strand.
AATTCTCTAAATCATCATTCAATCCAAGAGAAGAGCATACTCAAATTTTCAAGATCTACTAATATTTACACTCAAGATCTCTCAAAAATACTAACTAAAGACACCCAACTTACTCTGATACATGTAAGAGTTGGCTATGGAGATAGTCACCCAAGATCTAGAGGTCAAATAGAAAGCACAATAAAAAGAGAAGATCAATATGACAAAAATAAACTGTATTCTTATTAATGAATGCAAATAAAATGAATATACAATGTGTGAGAGACCCTTGGTCATATAGTCAAGGTGAGACATAGGATTAGATAAGATCATGACAAGTGTCTTAATCCTATGTCATGAGACAACTAATATTAAATGACCTAGGACACAATTTTTAAATGAAAAAAGATAAGATAAGATCTAACACCAACTAAGAGTTCTAGAAAGATTCCTAGGACCTAAGTAAATTTAACATGTGAATAAGACCTACTAGGTGAACTAGTTAGGTGAGATACTTTATTCACACCAACAATGGACATTTGAATAAACTTCATTCTATTGCAAGAATGGAAAGAGGAATGAAGTGTTGTCATTGATGTCAACTGGTTAGCTGGTTATCTACTAGTTGTTGTTGATTGTATATGTTGAGGATATTGAGAAAATTCTATTAAAAGAAGGTTGCAAGTATTTAGCTATTGAGGATGTTGTTCTTGTGTTTGAGGTATGGGAGAATTGTTGCTAGTCCGGATTTCTCTTTGTTGAGGTCTTATGGCTTGTGGTTCTAGAATTGTGTTGCCCTGGTTCTATTGCAGATGGTTTCGACATTTGGAAGCATCAAGCTTAATTGATCTATGTGTTTTACACTAGTTTGGCCAACTGTGTGTCAAGCACTATTTCCAAAGTTGATGAAGCATGTTGGATCTATTATGGGTCCCGGTGAAGAGTGTGTTTGGGTCGCCCTCATTCTAATTCCACCCTAGGATGTTTGGCACTGACCTAATTTGAATTTGAAGTTGGATGGCCGACTTTGTATCTTCTTAAGTTTGGAGATAGTATAAATAAAAAATGTGCTAGGGATGAAAATTGTACATAAGAAAAGAAGGAAGATAAGTGAAAGAGTAGACACGACTTTGATGTTATTCTTAAAGTGTGTGAGTTAGGTGTGTGGTTGATTAGTGCGAAGCTTAATGCCGAGTTTCCAGATGCATTGAGAAGAAGGCGAACTCTATCATTCATGCAAGTTGATTAGTGATTGTGGTGGAATCTTTGTTGCATTGGGATTGTTGTCTCTCTGTAACAAGTCTTCTTTGTCTTCTTTGTATCTCTATGGTAGTGAGCCCTCTGGGTCGTAGCCCTGTGCACAGTGAGTCTGGATAGTGAGTCCTTATTTCAAGCAGTGAGCCTTATCTTAGGTAGTGAGCCTTTTTGTAATTGGTTTTGATATTCTCTATAGTGTGATTTAATCCTCACCGTGGTTTTTCCCTCATTGAGTTTTCCATGTAAATCTGGTGTTATTGTGTTTGTGCATTTGTATTTGATGGTTAATCACTTAATCAGTTTATGTGTTAGTTCTGGTAATTGAATTTAAGGTTATAATCTGTGACAACTGATTCACCCCCCCTCTTAATTGTCCTATCCAAAAATTGGTATCAGAGCTTGGTTCCTTGGTGAAGAGCTTAACCTCTTGAGGAAGGTCTGTGATGGCTTGCAGAATGGTCTTTAATTATCTGAGGTTTGATGGAACTAATTATGGTATCTGGAAAGTGTTGATGGAAGAATATCTGGAGTATTGTGGATATGATGTGGAGAAAACTTATAAGAATCCCTACACTCCTCCTGCTAATAGTCCAAGTACACCTAAAGAAATTAGAGCACATGAAGTGAATAACAAGGAAAAGTTCATCTTGAAGAATAGTTTGGTACATTCTGAGTTGATTAAGGTTCAAAACTTGAAGACAACTAAGGAAGTCTGGGATTCTTTCGAAAGAGTGCATGATGGTGATGAAAGGGTACAAGAGGCAAAATTATAGAATTTGGAAACGCAGTTTGATCTTATACATATGTCCGAAGATGAGAATGTTAAAGCCTATGTACAGAGATTGGATGAAGTAGTGGTTGGAATGCGATCTCTTGGCGCTACTATAGATGAAACCAAAATTGTAAAGAAGATTCTTATAACTCTTCCTAATGCTTACAGTGAAAAGGTGAGTGTTATTGAGCATACTATAGGCTATAAGACTTGTACTAAGGATTTGTTGCTAGGATTTTTGACATCTTATGAGATGAGGAAGCCGAATCTAAGAAGTGGAGGCAAAACAAAGACTACTTTTAAAGCTACAAAAGCTGAAGATCTGGATGAAGAGAACTTTGATAAAATTGAGGCTAACTTTGTAAGAAGAATGAGAAAATGCTTCAGTGAGTATGAAGGTAAATTTCCCTTTAAGTGTTTTAGTTGTGGAGAAATTGGTCACTATGCTGCAAAGTGTCCGGAAAGAGCTAAAAAGAATAAACAAAGATATGAGAAAGAAAAGACAGGAAAGAAGATTAACATAGCTTACTATGTTAATGAGAATGCTAGTATTTCAGATGAAGATTTAGAAGATGAAGATCTAGATGACAATGAATGCTTGTTCTTGGCGATTAAAGATGAACCTACTTCTACTAATTTAGAAAAATAGTCCTCCAGAGAAGGAGGAGAAGGAGAAGGAGAAAAATGAAGGTACAACTATCTCTGCCCTATATGCTAAACATGAAAAGATACAAAGTCAACCATCCAACTCATTCTCATTGCTTTAGGCCATATTAGGGTTTATATACACACTCTTTTTAGGTGGAAGAAAAAAATACTAAAAAATAAAGCTCAAATACACACTTTTAGATTGAAATTAAAAAATATTAGTGGTATAAATTAAGTATGAAAGAAAAACCCTAATTTTATAGCCAAGGATAGGTAGGGTGAGTGAAAAAGATCTCACAATCAAAGCACACAAACCTCAATGAAAAAAGATGTAATGTAATGAAGCAATAGATGTAAAAGGAAATTTAGATATGAAAATAGAATGTAAACTAAAAATCATATATTTGAAAACTTTATTGTAATTTAAAACCCTAAGAAAAGGTTTAGTTGTGTAAGATTTAATGGATTCATAGAAATGTAAAGGAAAATACACTTTCCTTAGGATTGAATTAGACTAATTAGATAATGCAGTCAATTAAATGCGACCAACCTAAGTTAACTAAATATAGCGAGAAGTGATAATTTGATAAAAGTAGTTGTTATTTTAGGAAAGTAACTAAGAAGATAGGTGGTACTTAACATAATAATCAAAGAATGATTGCCAAATAAAGAAGATTTTGGAATTCACCTAATGTTACTCGAAAAACCTTATATGTTAGTTAACTGCCTTGGGATTTTTGTTGGATTTGTACTTTAACAAATGACAAGTTTGGGTATCTAGGAGGCAATTATAGTTGTAACCTTATACATTGAGTTTAGATTTTTCATTGCTCAAAATGAAGTTTTATTCTTGTGCTTGCCTAATAAATAAGCATATGATTTGCTTAGCTAAAGATTTCATGATTATTGATATTTAAAAATACCTTAAAAAACTATTGATTCATTGCAAGGAGACAAGTTATCCTACACAAAGGATTTGAAAGTGAACAGAGAATTAAAAAAGGGCCCTAGTATGCTTAATCCTTTTAATGCACCAAATTGTAATGTGTCACTATTTATTGTGTAACATGCCCATTGTTTCTACTCGATAAAATTTTCTATGTTTTACCCAAAAGTGGATAGTTTATGCATCAAATATAATGAGCATTAAAAAATTTCTTTTCTTTTCCATAACATATGCACCATTTGAAACATAACCTATTCAAACTTTCCCATTGCATATTCAAATAATCTTTTCAATAATATAAGTATGATTTCACTTTACATAAATATATTTAAGATAACATTTCACATTTACAATGTCCATATAGATGGATACATGATTATATACGTAGCTTCAACAAGCTAACATGAACTAGAAATACAAACTAATATAGATGTCCCAACATTGGTGCATACATTCTAGATGTCCCCTTTCTATGGTGCATACCTTCTAGTTGTCCCCAATACTGGTGCACACATCTTCAATTGTTGAATTAGAAATACCAATGGTCCAGAATGTCCTCCCAAATATTGTCTACCAATTGCATGAGGAGAAGCATCACTCAAGTGCTTTTTTGCCATCCATGGACTAACTACAGTCCCCCACACATCTACCAAACTTTGTGAGATAGCCCTCCCTTCAACGAAGAGATTGGTTTGGTAACCTCATCCTTCAAATAGCATTTCCTAAACATAGTGATGTGTTCTACATGTCTAGAGCTTACCATAAATTCAACCTCTAATTCTATGATATTCTCAACCTAGTATGTATTTGGATCACAGTGAATTGACAGTGTAGACAATGGCTACCTACACTACTTTGGCCAAAGATTCAACACCTAGTACTTCGAGTGAGGGTTACCTATATTCACCACTACAATTGCTTGATTTGTATTTGACCATTAGTATTTTATTCTAGGTATTCCCTTTCTCATGGATTATCCTAACCCCAGGAATAACCTTCCCATTATCTCATATCTAAATGACATTGCTACAAGTATCTCAAAGCAACTCTATCTTACCAAATAACCATACGAATAACATAATGTCATATAATTAAGTGACTCTATTTCAAAAGTGCAATCTCAACAATTAAAGTCTCCATTCAAGAGTGTAAGATATCAACAATAAATAACTTCCATCAAAAGTATAATCTAATCAATAAATGGCCTCGATCAAAGGTATAATATTCAACAATAAATGACTTCCATCAAAAGTATAATCTCATCAATTAAATGACCTCAATCGAAAGTATAACCTTCAATAATAAATGAATTCAATCAAAGATAAAATCAACAATCAAATGATCAATCAGTTCATATAGGTTAATCCCAACCTATTTACTTCAATCAATGATCTTGATAAACAACCCAACCAAATAGGTAATCTCAACCTAGGGTTTCAATCAATAATCAAGTAAAATATCCCAACCCAACAGGTTTATTCTCAACCTAGGGTTTCAATCAAAAGTAAAGTAACGATCAAGTGATCAATCAAATATAGATTATCAATATGGTTGCATGACATCACATCCTATCGACGATGACATGTTTATCATACCATCATTACCATTGTATTTGCTAACCTCATTAACCACAAGGGTTTATCTAGCATTATAAGCTATCAAAGTCAAGTTATCTCAAGACATCAATATATTCCATGTTTCACATTTCATTTTATATACGCATAGTATAGACTATCTACATGTAGTCTTAAATAGAAAACACCATCATCTAAATTCCCATATAGGGTATATATAAGTGTTATCCCAATGGATAGGTTTCCCCAAAGCAAGAAAAACCAAGATCATGCAAGCATAACAAGCATCACAACATACTCAAAATCATTCCTTTCCAACATAGTAATCAAATCTATTTAACCTTTCCAACATAAAATACAAAGGTATAGATACTAGAATACTTGATAAAAGCTCTAATTGATTATTCATCTCTCCTAGCTTAATTCCTCAAGCCCACATGATACTCCCTCCAAGATCAACTTAATTCCCACTTCTAACCTCTCACCAATTCTCTCAACGATCACAAAGTAGCTCAACAAAACAACTTTCTCACTCACAAACTCTCAATTCACTTTGCATAGAAATTGCAGTAGAATAACACAAGGAAATCAGATTGATAAGTGATGCATTTGGCAGAATGAGCACCTCTATTTATACTAATTTGTGAGCAACCAAATGCTATAAACAAGTTATTATTTCTACCACCTTTCCATCCTCATGCAACAACTCATTCACAGGTTTGCAACACATTAAAGTCCTCACCATTTAAATGGTTGAGTCGACTTGATATTTGGGACAAGCTTAAATTTTTTTTATTAATTTGAATTCCTTTACAAAATGCTGTTGAGTTTGCACTTGACTGAGTCTCTATTCTATTTGTAGGCTTATGCATAATTTGAAGACCTCTTAAGCATCCCAAACTCTTGTTTATATGGTGCCGCCTTCAAATGTTGGCACCCATGATAATAGCGCGGGCTTTGACTGCTTCTAAAGGCATTTAAAACAATTTATACTTCCCTTCTAATGGTTACATAGTAGCGTATATCTCATACATGCTTCTTCATTAGTTTTGACTTGGTCTTACATTCTTTTATGTGCTGGTTGGTATTCCATTAAAGGCTATGCTAACTATGCTATATGTGCTTCACTTCATTCTATACTGTACACTATTCATGCGTTGTCACTCTAAACCTTATACTACACCGCCTTAAGCATTTGACTTCTTTTAAGTATGCAAGACTTTCATAACTATTACGTAGCCTATGTGGTTTCATGTGTATCTTCTCTCATGCAAAGAATATGTTTTTCCTTCACTATGGGTTGTTGGCTTCTTAAGTTGTAAATACTATTGCAATGCCTTATTCATGCACTAAGTTTAGCCTTTCATTTCTTATGGATGCACCTTTATTCAAGTGCTTAGTTCATTCAAGGTCCCTTTACTATATCGAATGGTTTAATATAGCCTTAGCATTAGCCGCACTATGCTACTTTGGTAAGTACTTTAAAATACTTTTATATAAACAATATTTATATTATTAATATATATTATATATATATTGTTGGGAATAGGATGCCATTTAATTGTAATCCTAAACATATTTCATGTATCTCCTAAGTCCTTGGAAAGTGTTCCCCAACACTAGGATTAGAAAGAGATTAAATTCGAATGAAATGAACATGCAAATTGACATTTGTAATTATTCCTAAATGATAGGAACATGTGGGGACGCCCAAGAAGAGCTCCTACAAAATAGGAGCACATGGGGCGCCCACATGGAAGGTGGAACCCACCTTGCTTAAGTTAACTGTTTGGAGAAAAGATAACACTTCAGTAATGCATGTAAAGATCCTAGAAGTTAGGAATTGATATTTACATGAGTGGAGTTCAGTTCAGTTCAGTTCAATTTAGTTCAGTTATCTTCAGTTGCATGTAGTTAGTTTCAGTTGAATGCTAGTTGACTTCAGTTGACTTGGAATGCATGACTAATGACTTGAGTTGCATGACAGATAATAGGTAATACATTCAGTTAAGTGGGGATGATCAATCATGCATCATGTTTGCATTAATTGATGGAGAGATATGTTTTTATTAACAAAGATTGACTTGAACCCACCTTGGGCGCCCAAGTTGGCATCTTGGAGTTAACACCTTTTGCATGAGAATATATTTACAAGGCTGAGTTAAGTGGGCCCATTCTTGGGTGCCAACTTTGAGGAGAAGCTTACAAGATATCTTCGAAACCAACAATCAGTTAAGACTTCAGTTTGGGACGCCCAAATTGATGAAGGACTTGGTTTGACATTATTTTTCATGGAAGAACTCTACTTGCATAAGAATGGCATAGATATTTGTGAGGAGCTTTATCCTCTTGTAATTGTCAACTCTTTGGAGTTTACAATGTTCACAATTGTCTATTTATTGCAGTAAGTTGAAGAGAGTTCTAAGAGAGTATTTTTGTGAAGCATGGCATAGGATGTGTGGATTCATGCTTGGACACATTAGAGTTTATTGCAGGTTGTGAAGAAGAATTGTTGAAGGAAAAAGAAGCATCTCAAGCAAGGATTGATAAAGAATTATTGTAATCTTGTTCTAAGGTTAAATAATACAAGCACTATTGATTCTAGTGGCAGACTTTTTTCCCGAAAGGGTTTCTCCATGGTATATGCTATGTCACTTCTATCTTCTGGTCTTATTCTTCTACAATCTTCTGTCTACTTCTACAAATGGTAAAATGAATCTAAATAGATAATCATCCACCAAGAAATTGTAACAAAGAACACTTAATTATATCTACAGTATAATAGTTTTACAAGTTCTAAAGCTACATAATTACCTCCATTTTCAACACATATATATACACACACACACATGCATAACACTTAACATATGTATATGTAATATAACATACATCGTTATATTATATACATTTGCTTGTTTAATCGTTATTCACTTATCACACACAAACATATATTTACGTATACCACATAATAATATATATATTTACCCATACCACACAATATTATTACGTGTAAATATATAATATTATTATGTGGTATGCGTATACATATATATCTGTGTGTGTGTGTAAGTTTCCATCAATGTAACTACATACACATACATTAATATATTTATATACATATTATATATATTTATTATTATTTCGATATTTACATTTAAACACATATAATCACAATTCTCATCAATTGACGTATATACATGGAATGCATATACTTCATCAATTGGCATATAATTATAAACACACAAAGTAGAGCTTTCACTTGACATAAGGTCTAAATCACACAACCCCAAATAGGAACATTCAAAGACTAAAGCCACATACTAGTACAAACATATGCAAACCCTGACAGGAGATTACTTACCATTTCACGACTATCTTGACTTGACTAGACCAACGAGGGTGTGAGTGTGTGTATGCTTAGTAGGCTCGTTAAGGGTTACCAGACCAAGCTCCTCTCTTGAATGATACTTCCCCTCTCTTTTGGAGGTTCAAACCTGTTCCTACATTCAGCTTAATACATCACATAGGTAGTTAGCCATTCATGTTAAATCCATTAGCATCATAAATCATTTGCATCATCAAAGCATTCACATTGCAATACATATTTACTCATCACATTTTCTATCAGTATAAAACATAATCATACCTTCAAAAGTAATAACATCATAATGCACATTCAATATTTCATTCACCTATTGAGCATATTAAAGTTCTAATTCACATTTATCATCATATTTACTCACAAGGTAAAAGTAACCCGGTAACTAAGAGATGAGGTGTAACATATTGCTCTTTCAATATTCTAGAATGAATAAATGTTTGATTCTTTGATAATTTCATGTGTTCAAAATAAATGCATTATATATCTTCAAATACTAGTACATAACATCAAATTATGGTAAATGTGTGTTGAATTGGCTCAAGTTGAAAAGGTAAATAGGTCTAGCTAACCAAATATGAATTTAAAATTCAAAAAAGGACCCAAACAAGTTTGTGATTGTGATTTAAAATTCAAAAGAGGATGCAAACAAGTTTGTGATTGTGAAAGTGTCCTACTACAGACAAATAGTTTGGTTTAGGTGACTAATAGATAAATGGAGCTATGTGCATATGCAAAGTATTAAATAAGGTAGATAAAGGGAATATATAAAAGTGTGTATACAAGAATAGAGTAAAGCAAAATATATTAAAATATGTATGTGTATGAATGAATAAAAAATTAAAGAATGAACTCGACTTCATATAAGATCAAATTAATTGTTACTATATACATATATAAAATCTTTTCTTTAAATAAACACAAAATTAAATATAAAATAATATAGATATATAAATTTTACCTAATCTACATATATAAAGAGATTCCCTCAAATATATATATTTTTTAAAATAATATAAATATACAAATATTACCTAATCTAGATATATACATTTCCTTCGTTCTATAAATTATTATTATTTTTTCGAATATAAATATCCTTTCACCACATTCTTTCTTGATGGGTATTTTTTGCTATTTTAATGGAACAAAAGAAAATAAACAGTAGGAAATGACGAGCCCTTTTTACAAACCCGTCGCCGCCGTTACGTTAGAATGTTTGGGTCAAAATTTAGTTTTACTCGGAGACGCGATGTGCAAAATCGCCTAAATTTGAGCACGGAAGAAGACTTACCAAACCGTACGATGTACGAAACATTTTGGACTGGAAAATCTTTACCGTCCGATACGGTGTACGGTCGTGCTCGTTTACGGCGAATGCACGTGGTATTCAAAATAAGAAATATGATTTAAATTAAAAGCGGCTAGACTCAAAAGACATGGCGAATATTTTCTTAAGACGTCATGATTTATCGTAATGTTGGCCAGTGGGGTTGATGGGAAGCTAAAAGACAAGAGTATTTAGGTTGGAATGTGTCAATGCGCGGTCACATGAACGGTAGAACCACCGCTAAAAGAAAGCAACTGGCTTTTCAGTAGTGGCAGAGGGTAGAAAAGAACAGAAAAGATCTGAAACAAATCATGGGAATGGCCGAAAGAGATATTCGCAGAAGCGGAAATCTGCTTCAAATTCGTTGATAATGGCGGGGCCTATTTGTTCACAGTGGTCGCAAGTTTTTTGGATTTTACTGGGGCATAAATCTGGATAAATTTGGTGCTAATTTGGGTTCCATTGGCTAAATTTAGCGTCCGGTTCAAGGAAGCTCTGGAATGGGAAGTTTAGGGTTGTGTGGCAATCAAATTGGCAATGCAGAACAAGGCAATTTGAGAGATTGTAGAGTTGTGCCGAGTTTTTTCATTTCGCGGTGTGGGTGGTTGGGTTGTTTGGTTTGATTCGAGTCTTGAACAGCCTGAAGTTTGAGTTCTTTTTAGCTTTTTGGTAGGCCTAAGGATTCTTGTTAATTAATGGTTTTGAAGATAGAGACGGAAATTTTCGTGGTTTTCAGTGTAGATTTGGAAGCTTCGTTCGTCTTGCGGTTAGTTTGGAAGTCTTTTGAGTTAAGAGCTTCTGAGGCTGAAGCTTTGAGCTGTTTGCGTGGGATTGAAGATTTTAAATTTTTGGCGGCGTTTTAGAAAAATGCTCTGAATTTCGCGAAACGTTATCGCTCTTCTCGAGAAAATTTGCGGCGATCAGGGTTCGTTGTGTGGATTTAAAGCCAGTTGCTGTTGTGTTGGAATTTGTGGGAAGATTTGGGTAAGGCCCTTCCAATGATAAAGATTTTAGGCTGTTGTGCGTGGCATCGAAGATATAGAGTTTTTGAGCCATTTATGTAAATCTTTAAGCCGGTTGCTGTTATTTTGGAAATTTGCGTGAATGTTTGGGTGGAGACCTTCTAAGGATCAAGAATTTTAGCCGTTCTGTGCGACGGGAAAGATTTTGAGAATTGTTGTGATGTTTTGAAATAATTTGCATGAGGGTTCTTAGGCAATTTTTGTGGAATATTGAACTATGTAATGGTTGGATGCCAGTACTTGGAGATTCTTTGGTGTCTATGACACTTTAGACATGATTTGAGTACAGGGTAACCTGAACAGGGTATTTGTGAGATCAGTGCGGCTAGTTGAAAAAAGGCCAAAGAGATTGTGAAACTTTTACAGCGTATGTGAGGTGTTTCCTGATCCGAGTAGTTCTGTAAAGATCTCTAGATATTTGAAACTATATCCGCATACTGTTCATTCAGAGCATATAATATTGCAAAGAGCTAGGCATGCAAGCAGAAAGAGAAAATCTAATGTATTATGTTATGTGAAATGGCCTGCAAAACAGGGTCTGGTGTTTACGGCACTGCTTTTTCCGTTAAAGATTGAACTTGAATTCCGTGAAATTTTTTGGAAATTCAAACGTATTGTCATACTCTATTCATTCCAAGCACAAATCATTAAGAAGCACCAAACATGCAAGAAAGCAGAGAAAGGTATTAGGCTATGTGGAATAGGCTGTGAAGTGCTTGGCGGGGGATTCTATATTATACCACTGTTCTACCGTCAAATCTCCTAATTTGTGGGGATTTTTGACGATTTTGGCATTTTCCAGGCTTATTTGATTCATTTTGACCAAATCTGTAACGGTCTTGATGCCTAGGTCTATGAAGTCCTATTCAATGAACAATGCAGGCAAGCACCATAATTCTAAATCAAATTCGAAGCAAGCTAAATCTGATAATAAGAGTAAAATCTCTTCTGTTCCAGCTGCTTATTCCAGGAGCAGATTAAATGGCACTCGCTCTCTTCCCGTGGACAGCCAAACTGTGGAAATTATAGAGTGTGTGAAAAAAGAGCTTAGAAGAGTGGCTTCTTGGTCACATTATTTGGAATCCTATGGCGATGAAGAACCTTTTGGAGGCAGATCAGAATGGAGTATTGATATGTCTCAGTTGTTCATAGGTAATAAGTTTGCTTCGGGGACTCACAGCCGGTTGTATCATGGAATTTATAAGCAGAGGCCTGTTGCTGTTAAGATGATGTGGCAGCCAGATGAGGATGATGCTGTTGCGAGTTCTCTTGAGAAACAATTCACAGCTGAGGTCTCTTTGCTGTTTCAGTTACACCATCCGAACATCATAGAGGTAAGTCTAAACTTTTTTCGGGTTTCTGCAGTCTCTTCTCTTTTTGAAACTTCTGATTGACTGCTGTGTTGCGTTTTGGGTCCTAATTTTGTCCTAATCGATTGCCAGAAAATTGGGAATTGGATTACAGTTATTTAAATTCCCATATTAACAATGAATATTCATTTATCACAACATTGAGCTGATGTTTAATAGGATAGAATGGCAGCCAAACTTGTTACTTGTGAAGGAATTCCTCTTTTTATATATTGGCCCCACTTTTCCTTTTTGTGAGATGCTGGATTTCCAATATTGCTTTTTTTCAATCTGTTATCCTTGAAGTGTTTTGACATTTCTCAATTTATGTGACCTTTTTTTATCAGTGTTCAAATTTTGACAATGATTTTGTATCCTCAAGGCAGATGTGGTGATTTATCATATATGAGTTTTCTGCAATTGTCAACTTACAGATTTGTTCATGTTATCAGCACTGTGCTTCTTGAGCTTGTCTTGTTTATAATGGCCTGTTTCACCTATGCAATTATGTGTTTCTTTTGAAATTTTGCCTCGAGTATGGGTTTCCTTTAGTTTTATTTCCCTTTCCAAAGAGGATGAATGCACCTGAGTGTGGAGATATAACTTTAATTTTTTTTATTCTCATCATATTGAAAGAGTTAGTTACAGTTAGCCTAAAACATAAATGAAAAATTCAACAATTTGCATTCAGAGTACATTTGCCACAGCTCTCAAGGGAGAATGTTGCATAAGGGTCACCGCTAAGCAGTAGAGTGGCAAGTAGGGTCTCACAGGACTATTAAAACTTTGGCAGACCAAGCATGGCCTTAATGTGATTGAAAGTACAGTTCGTTTGTGTAAATGTAATCAAATCTTCTATCAAAAATGAGAGACTAAGGGTCCTAAG